>ML834596.1:49688-70235 GCA_009831015.1 Picea engelmannii | reverse complement strand
CAGTTCACGCGGTTGTGTTCGGTGCTAGGTTTTTATGCTTAAATATGCGTGTGCGCTAGGTTGAGCCAATAGGAGGTTCGTTTTGTAGATGCAGAGACATCAAGCTTGAAGGGGGGACTTCCAAGAAGCCTATCTTCTTCATTTTTTGGCCAAACGAGGTGCCGCAAAAGCCCAACTAGGGGTTTTTGGACGTTATGAAGCCATTGGAGTAGTCTATTTGGAATTTTGAGCATTGTAAAGCACATTTTTGAGCACCTTGAGAAAATAATACAAATGATCCATTGGAAGCTGGACTAGGAGATGTAGCCCAAGAGAGGGGTGAACTCCTTTATCATTTACTGTGTTATGTGTTTTTTGTTCATTGATTATTCTGTTGTTTATATGCATCTTGAATGAGTACATCTTATTAAAAATTATGTTGCAAAGATGATCCATTTTCATTTTAACACGTAAATTTTACTTGCAAATATTTTCAAGAATACAAGTCTTCTTCATTTTTAGATCATCGACTCTCCTCCTATGCACTCTAAAGGGACACGCCTTGTGAACTTCCTCCAGATCCAATGAATGTTGGTCCACACACTTTCAGTTCCGATGACTCATATCTATTTCTCTTGCGTTCTCTCCTGTGTGTATGGACATGATATTCAACGGTCCAAATACTATCCCCTACAACCGATTTGATGATTGTTGTGCTCGTCCTCCTGAGATTTGGATTTCTTCTTGACTTGGAATATTTCCAAATTTTCAAAGGTTTTGACCTTTGATTCCTTTGCGATCCTTGTGACTTTAGGTCTCACATGCATTCTGAAAATGCTACCCCTCCTGAGATTTGGGACTTGGAATAATTTCACTCCTGCACACTCCTTGTTTTATCTCTCCTGAGCTTCTGAGACTTACTCAGTTCTAAGGGACTCAACCCTCGTCTTCCTTAGCATACTTTTGGTTCTCTTCTTGGAATACTTTTCGCTTGACCTCCTGATATTTGTAACTTGAAACAATTTCACTCTGCGTGTTCTCCTTACGCTTCGACTAGCCTTTAGATAATTGTCTCTCAGCACTTCATCTGAGTGTTTCCCTAGTGCACTCCTTGCATATGTCTTCCTTCAAAGTTTTCAACAACTCTGTTTTCCTCCTTGAGCTTCAACTGCTCGAACCTCAGAGGTCCCTATCCCATTCTCTCCTCAAAGGGATATAAGTGCCCTCTTGGAAACTTACGCTTAAGCACTCCTTGCTGAGCAGACAGAGTATTCAACAACTCTGTGAGTGTCTCCTCATGGACACTTCTCTCCTCTCTGAAATCGAAACAGAGTTATTCTTGTGCACTCCTTGCACTTTCTCGATGCCCACCTAGAAAAGCTCTACAGAACCTTCAAAAGTTCTGTCTCCTTATTCCTTCTCGACATAGTCTTACCTCCAAGGTGTTCAACAACCTTGAAGATCCCTTTGAGTTTGCAAACTATCCTGGTGTGCCCTCCTGGCACATTCTCCTCTGAACTCAACAAAGAGATTCGGATGTGCACTCCTTGCGCTGGCTGCATAACTTCCAACGTTCTGTTGTGCACGCCTTGCACAACCTAAAGAACCTAGAACAATATAATCATAAATCAACGAAGATAAAAGAAGTCTATCTTCCTACTGTAAATGAGAACCTATCATACATCTACAACATTCATTCATGAAATACAAAATACATGAACAAAAATATGTAGGAAAAGTTTCTTTTCTATTATCTCTGTGTGTCTATACAGATGTTTACAAAAACTGGACTGTAACAAAGTCCCATTTCTCTCATGCTCTCTCTCAGAACTTCTAAGGCATCCTAATGCATTTTTCTCCTAAGACTCTCTCTACTTGATATCTCTCTCCAATATCCTAAGTCTCCTAATTACAAAACAAGGGCTCCTACGAGCTTATCCTCTTCACCACCTTAGTGCCATCGTTATCTCAGTTACAACACCATACCTCTACGACTACATTCCATAAATGAATGTCTAGACCTGACTACGATCTGGACCTACTACAGGTAACCATTTAAGGCACCCCCAACCACTACATGTACAAAGGCATGGCTTGGCATTTATATCCTTACACCACAAAAATTTGTATAGGATTATTTCAAATTTAAAAATGGGAGGGTCGACGCTTCTCCCTTTCTCCATTGCACGTTTACATGTTGGTGTGCTGAAACATATGTTGAGGTGGAGCGATGCTCCTGCATCATACTCCCCTACTAGGAAAAACATGATCTACTAATGAGATCCTCTTCTCTAGTGTTGAAATCCTCCTGGATCCCAAACTTTCCATTGGAGTTGTCCCCTTGCTCCTTTCCAGCTATGTTGTTGTTGCTGCTTCTTCTTCTATTTCTTTCGTACTGCTATGGTAGGCTCTCTTCTGTTCAGCCGCCCTTTGCTGACTGCTTCTTCTGATCTCAACATCAACTTCCTGATCTCCTCTATCACTCTGTCCAACTGCTTCAGTGGCTAGTTCTCCTTATGAAATCTTCTCAGTTGCAACTCTTCCTCATTGGTGAATATATCATCATGATCCCTCACGTCATTTTCCTATCCTGTGTAATTATCTTGCCATTCTGCAAACTTTAGTTCTTCAGTTTCATCACTGAGTTGTTGCTCAGCTTCTTCCTTTGACAAATTGTCTTATGTCATCTCCCCTTGTGTTGGTTCAACCCCAAATTCTTCCACCTTCTCCCCAGGCTGGTATGCTCCTCCATCTGTCTCCAAATTGACTAGTTGGATGTGAAATATTTTCACTTTCACCCTCCTCTCCAGGGCTTCCAACTGTTCATACAGATTAGCAAAATCCATTTTGTTTGCTTCCTCTTTTGATGTAGGCTCCAATGTTGCAGTAATCTTTGTTTCATCTTCCTAGCTGCAAAAATTGAGCCATCCTTTTGAATTTTTTTCTCCTTGGGTAGCTTCTAATATCTTCTCATTCATCATGACATTCACCATTTGTTGTCTTTCTTCTGTTGTTGCATATGCAACACATACTCTGGCCTCAACTAGGCTATCTGGTAGGAATATCTGAATTCCCCCAATGATCAGAATGCTCCTTTGATCCTCCTACTTTGTGATGGAAGTATTCAACTTCTCACTGTCTTCATTCACATGGTCTGCAAATCCATATGAATCTTCATCCATCAACAAAACTTTCTGACATGAACTCGCAACAGAGTCCATGAGACTCTTAGACAGTCTCATCTCTTTTCCCCTGCCCACCTGGAAATTTTGGACTTCTCTTTTTCCCACCTACTAGTCTATGAGATCAAACGATCCCATCTCATTGCCCACTTGCCAGTTTTAAATTTCATCATTGCTCCTTTGGATGTACACGAGACCTTCCTCTGATCTCTTTCTATTTCCCACCTAGCAACTTGAAAGTCCATTTATGCCCACCTGGTAGTTTGTGAGATCTTCTTCTAATCTCATATCGTTGCTCATCTGGCAATATGAATTTCCACTACTGTTCTCCTAACAGTATATGAGATCCTCCAATGATATCATTTCATTTCCCACCTGGAAATTTGAAAATTCATATCTTCCCTCCTGGCAGTTTATGAAATCTAAAACTGATCTACCTTCCTCATCACTAAGGGTTTCTCCAAATTATGGCTCACAAATGAAAACCAATGCTATGTCACTAAGGTATTCAACATACCTCAACCACTTCCTCAACTCTTGTTGTTGTTTCCTAGCCAAAATTTTTTGAAGATGCCATTTGGATTTCCTGTTTAGAGGCCATTCGTACCTCCAATGTACTTTTGCCTCTTGCTGCATTTTCAATGTCAATCGTTCCATTCTCGCTCTTATCTCAACGAGTTCCTCATCAATTTCTATTTTGGTTTTCTACTGGTGGTATCCTCTTCGACCATGATCATGGATTTCAGTAGCCATTTCCACCTTCCACCTTCCCTCCTGGAAATCCTATGGATTAATCTACACCCAAGAGCATCTCCATCTTCTCTTACAACTCACCTGGCTATTTAAAGTTTTGTTGCTATGCTCATGCAACAACCTCCTCATAGAGCATCAATACTCTAGCTTCCTTCACCTATTGTCCACAAGTGAACTTCATCTCTAATACCACTTGATCGTGTGTATCCGAGTATTTTATTTATCTACTCTCTGCCACAGAAATTTAAAATTTGTGCTTTGATACCACTTGTGGCATGCCCCCTACCTCTGCCTCGGTAGGGTCCACTGACCTCCCAGTCAAGGATCATTCTTCAATCTATCGAGTTGAAGTAGCTCTTCGATTCCCTACTATAATCTCATGAACAAATCCATAGGTCCTTTATGAAACTCCTTCTGCACAACTAATGACCAAGTGTGAGCCTCACCTCCACATGACCACAGACTATGACTGCACACCTACACAAAAGGCGCATCACGATTTCACATGTTGAGACTTTGCGAGTGAGCCAACCCTAATTCCCCGACTCCTGAAACTCTAAAAAGAGATTAACATTCCTTATCTCTTCCCTTGGGCTTCGTCCATGTGACCATTCACCATGATCCGGGGAACAACTCTCAAGTACGTCAAGATTTTGTGTATCAGCAATTCCCGATGCGTTTCACCTCCATTCTCTCGACTCCCTAAATGTCCATATTTCAAAGCTCCCAATCCGACAGTCCTAATTCCCCCACGATACGATGGATCATATCTCGTAGGGTTTTTGTGTATCAGGATTTCACATATCGTGAGGTCGAAATATTGCTCACCTCTATTCTCCCGATCCCCGAAATGTCGATATTCTTCTTGGAAAATCAACGATCTAGGTGTCTCCTTGATCAACGGTTGTGATATAATCGTGAATTTGTGTTTCATGAGTTCTCATGACTCGACCTTTGACTCCTTTGAGTCAAGTGTCAATGAAATAATGATGTGTTGCCACCTGTCTTCTGACGATGGATGGTCCCAATGATTTCAGGACTTCGTGACTTCACAAGTTGACTCTCCTCCTATGCACTCTAAAGGGCCAAACCTCATGCACTTCCTCCAGATCCAACAGATGTTGGTCCACATGTTTACAGGTCCGATGACTCAAATTTGTTTCTCTTGTGTGCTCTCCTGTGTGTCTGGACATGAGATTCAACGGTCCAGATCGTCTCCCCTATAGCTGATCTGACAATTGATGTGCTCCTCCTCTTGATCTTTGGATTTCTTCCCGACTTGGAATATTTCCAACGTTTCAAAGGCTTTGGCCTTTGGATTCCTCTGTGAGCCCTGTGACTTTGGGTCTCGCCTGCATTCTGAAAACGCTACCCCTCCTGAGCTTTGGGACTTGGAATAAGTCCACTCCTCCACACTCCTCATGTTATCTCTCCTGAGCTTCTGAGACTTACTCAGTTCTAAAGGACTCAACCCTATGCTTCCTTAGCAGACTTTTGGTGTTATTCTTGGCATACTTTGCACTCGACCTCATGAGCTTTGGAACTTGAAACAAGTTCAATATTTGCATTCTCCATGTGCTTCGACCAACCTTCATATGGTTGTCTCTCAACACTTCGTCCAAGTGTTGGAATAGTGCACTCCTTGCACATGTCTTCCTTCAGAGTGGTCAACAACTCTGTGTTCCTCCTTGAGCTTCAACTGCCTGGACCTTAGAGGTCCCTGTCCCTTTCACTCCTTGAAGGGATATAAGTTCCCTCTTGGAAACTTATTCTCAAGCACTCCTTGATGAGCTGACAGAGTATTCAACAAATCTATGAGTTTCTCCTCCCAAACACTTATCTCCTTTCCAAACTTGAAATAGAGTTCTTCTCGTGCACTCCTTGCACTTTCTCGATGCCCACCTGACAGAGCTCTACAAAACCTTCAATATTTCTGTCTCCATGTGCCTTCTCTACACAGTATTACCTCCAAGGTGTTTACAAAACCTTGAAGCTCCCTTTGAGTCTACAAAATATCCTGGTGCGCCCTCGTGGCACATTCTCCTCTGAACTCAAAAGACAGATTCAGATGTGCACTCCTTCTCTGGCTACAGAACTTCCAATGTTCCGTTGTGCACTCCTTGAACAACCTAAAGAACCCAGAACAATATAATCATAACTCATTGAAGATAAAAGAAGTCTATCTTCCTACTGTAAATGAAAACTTGTCATACATCTATAACATTCATTCATGAAATACAAAATACATGAACAACAATATGAAGGAAAAACTTCTTTTCTATTATGTCAGTGTTTTTATACACATGTTTACAAAAACTAGATTGTAACAAAGTCCCAGTTCTCTCAAGCTCTCTCTCATAACTTCTAAGACCTCCTAAGGCCTTTTTCTCCTAAGACCCTCTCTACCTGAGATCTCTCTCCAATCTCCTAAGTCTCCTAATTACAAAACGAGGGCTTCTACGAGCTTATCCTCTTCACCGACTTAGTGCCATCACTATCTCAGTTACGACACCATACCTCTATGACTACATTCCATAAATGAATGTCCAGACCTGCTACAGGTAACCATTTAAGGAAACCCTAAACACTACTTGTACAAAGGCATGGCATGAAATTTATAGCCTTACACCAGAAAAATCCATATAGAATTATTTCAAATTTAAAAATGGGAGGGTCGGAGCCTGTCCCTTTCTCCATTGTGTTTCTGCATGTTGGCGTGTTAGCGTATGTGTTGAGGTGGAGCAACGCTCCTGCATCAAAATTGGGCATGGAGGAATCATCTGAGAGGTCTAGAGACTTTGTAACTAGAAACAATATAGAACATGAGAAATAAATAATATGTATGGATTCAAGTGATCTCTTATAAGAATGTTGATAGTAAACACTCAGAACACATACAATGGATAGTTCAAAGAATATAACCAGGATGTGGTTAGTGACAAAAAGGAAAAAAATGAAATTCTAGGTAAGACTCATCAGTCCCCCCCTATGAATAAAAGTATTTCATTGGAAAATATTATTTCTGGGACATGGGGAAATGAGGTTAGATCCAAATAACCAGAATCCTTGAGTGGTTTCCTACCAAACTTCTTCATTATAAAAAAAACCAACCCATTGCCTCTCATACATATTCCTTTAATTATAGAGGGTGTGGATGTTGGAAGATATCTAGAAGGTTCCACTACAAACCCTAACCAAGACTACTCTCTCTATATATATGGCACTCAAGACTCTAGTCCCTTGGAACTGGTGAAGTACAATTTAAGACCTAGAAGAAAAGGAAGACTTGATTTTTCGGGGAAGGTGGTAGGGGGTTTAGTTTTTTTTGAAGAAAAAATTCCCAAATTCAATCAAAGGGGAAACAAGCCTTTTGGAAATTGAACCAGTCAGACTATATCCCTCTTGGAGCAACAAGAGAGTTGGGGAAGACATAATGGCTAAGAGACTTAACATGTTTTTAGTATTGAAAGGATTTATAGATTTAATTAAGATCAAAAAATGGGTTACTACTAAATGGGACTCTGACCATAATATTGTCATGTTAGAAGTGGCTCCTATAATAGAGAAACCCAGTAGTCCCCTTTAAAATAAATCTAGAGTGGATGAAGATGTCAGATTTTGTGGGGAAAATTAAAGCAGTTTGGAAACCTTTTAAAGGTGATATAAGAGAATCAACTCCACTTCAATTACAACAAAATTTAAAGTAATAAAAAAGTCTAGATAATTGGGAAAGGGATAAAATGTTAAAAGATTATAGGCATGATAGAGAAGTAGAGGATGCTTTGGAGGTGCTCTAGAATGGGGAAGTTTTTGGATTTATGAATGAGAAATAGAAAGTTGAAGTAAAGGTATTAGAAGATAAAAGGAGGTACATTTTTTTGGAAACATAAGAGACTAGATACTAAAGAGTATGAAATTATGGTTACAATATTGGGATGATAATAGAAAAATATTTCATAGGTATGCCAACTATAGAAAGAATAGAAACTTTGTTTGGAAAATTGATAAAGGAGATGGCACCCGGGCTACAAATTTCAAGGACATGGATTTTGAAGAAGAAAACAATTTTCCCTCCCTTTTAAAGGAAGAAACATGTGCTACAATAGAATAAGTGATTAGGTTGTCAAATACCTTCCCTAGTTTTGTCAATGAGGAGGATAATCAAGATTTGATATAGGAGTTTGGGAAAGAAGAATTATATCAAACTCTACAGAGCTTTCAAAAGGGAAAAAATACTAGGCCTAACGAAATCCCTACATAATTCTTCTTGGGTTGTTATGGTGTTGGCACAGGGGTAGACCCAGGGTTCAACGCTACAACAACGCACCAACAAAACCCTAACTACCAGCCCTTTCGGAAACACCTGCGAAGCAGATGAAGTCTCACCCGATGTAGAGGTAGGGGTGGTTACAGGACTCAGATGTCTGCAACCTTAGCTGGGACACACATATGTGATTCTAATACTTAACAGAGCACTCAATGGTTAACATTCATCAATATTCAGTCTCAGTTATAGAACAATTAAACCCTAATTACAGAGTATCGTAGTATTCAACCAGATCTAACATCTAGCAACACTTAGCATGACGAAACATATCAGATCTAGCAGCACTAAGCATCTGTATATCAGTCAGATCTAACATCCATCCATATTATTAAGCACTAAGCACATTAAAATAAAACACATCAACACATCGCACAAAGCAGGGCAACACAGCATGTACGTGGTTCACCCCCACCCTGAGGCTATGTCCACCAACTCTTCTCTTCTTTATTATCTTTAGTCAAGATTCTTATAGGCACAAAGCATCCAAGTCCCAGTCTGCAAAGGACAGGAGACATTTGCACCTTGCTAGATCCTCCTTCCTTGCGTTACAACACAAAGCCTTCCACAGTCTATTACAACCACTTGCACTTAGCTCTGCAAGTCTCACATAGTATGCACCAAATCACTTACAAATCTTGATCACACAGATCCAACTCTAGCACTTAGCCAACTTGCAACTACTTCCTCTTACATTTCCTAGCCTTCTATTTATACATTACAAAATAGGCCTAAGCATGGGTAAACCCATGGGCTGACATTCCCATACTCGTTACATAATATCAAATCCCAAAAAGGGCCCTAAAAGGGCCTGAGATCCTGCGATCTCTGCTTCGTCTTGCGCTCTGCCTTCGACAAACTTTTGAAGTCCAAAAATAGGTCAAACATGACCAAGGATCCTCAAAACTTGGTCAAGGGCCAATAGCCCCCCAACACTCTTCCGTGACTCATCCCGAGTCACTCTAATTTGATTAGTTCTTCTTCAAAATCCTTGTGCGTGGCTCGAGTTGCTTCGAATTTTTGTTGTCCCATGACCTCTTGTTCAACGAAATCTTGTATGATTGCTTCATTGACAGGTCCTTCTAGGTGTTGTTCAATTGTAGTGACAACTTGCTCCAGTTTTGGTCCTTGGCCTTTGATCTCTGTGAACAGTTGGTAAGCCTTATCCTATAGAGGTTGGAGCCTTTGGGTCACTTCCATGACTTTTCTTTGTATAGTGTGGATCTGCTGCTAGGAAGTGCGCTACTCCTGGAATCGATTCATTCTTTCCACAGTTGACAGGGGCTTCAACTGTGTCTGTATCATTTCTATTTAATACTTCGACTCTTGGAGTTACGACTCCAGTGACTTCATTTCTGTATTCTCAGTGAGTTTCTCATAGGTATGGGAATTGCAGTCAGTGAGTTTCTTACATTCAAGGGCAAGGGCCTTTATTCTTTCAACTGCACTTTGAGTAGTTGATTCTCTTTGGTCCCTCACATCCTATGGGGTGCTGGGCACTGTGCAAAGCTCTAAGTCTGCTATTTGTTGCTATAGTTGTTGGATAGCTTCTGTGAGTTGATCTACTTGATGCATGACTCAGTATTTTGCTTGTGTCTCTAATCCTGCCACAAAGTGGAGTGCTCTGTTGACTACTTCTTTCACTTCGAGTTGCTCTGCGAGAAATTGTTCCTTTTCTTGTTTCATATGTACTTTCTCTTCTCCAAAATTTTCCTAGAGAGAAACCTTCTCTTGCTTTGAGTTCTTCCCCTTCATACTAGTCAGGTACTTATACAGGGTGAGCATACTGGAGTTCTTGCTATCTCTGAGGTTGAAGTCAATGAACGTCAAGACTGTGATATTTTCCTACTACGCTTGAACTGCACGTATCCCCTTCGGGAGGTACGCAACAACCATGGTGTACTCGAAATCCCTTGGCACGCTATCTCGACTCACCGCGTTGGCCAGAGGCGAGATGTAATTGGGCAATATGGATGGGATCAACTTCGCATTGGCTAGGTCATCTTTGTGTTTGGTTCTATTTTCCACTAATGGTCAGGATGATCCATCACCGTGAGTAGTTGACGAAGAGGCTTGCACTCCTCTTGTCTATGAAGCTTGAATACTTGCAGACATTACTCTTTTAGTCATTAGGTCAATGAGAACTTCTTCAATAATTTTCTCTGCAGCGCTAAGCTCATCCAACATTCACACTCATGTTTGAATATCTTGGGTTCGAAGAGTAACTTCTCAATGCAACGGGATGAATGACAATAAGGCGATGATCAGTGTCTGAAATCAACTAGTCTGCGAACTCAGATTCACGGTTAGAAAAAGTGTTCGAGTTGCGTGGCACGACGAGATAAATAGATAACTTGGAAACATATCTCTTGCAATGGGTGAGAATCCTTCATTAACTCAGTTTTTTCCGTTATGGCGTGGTCCCAATGGTCTGGTGGTGAACTTTCTGATCATAAATGCCTTTCTACCCATTCGGGCCATCGGTCTAATGGTTATACTGTTTCCAACAACTATATTGCTTCACCATGGTGAAGTGCCAAGTGACGCAATTCTGATATCCCGACGAAGTTCCAATTTTGCAAATTTTCCTTCTGCGAGGTTCCCTCTAGAACCTTCTGTAACTTTTCGATCTTAGCTCTCTTCTTACTTAGTTTTCTATCCTTCTTTCCATTGAGCTTCGTCTCAAAATTCCTTTTTCCATTCTGATTCTTACCTGCTTCTGGTAGAGTAACTTCACGTTGGTGAGATTCTTTCAGGGGTAATACTTCTTCTGTATCTGGAATAGGTACTTCAGTATTCTACAAATATTCTTGTGTTCTTCCCAGTTTGACATCCAAGTCTCCGGTCTTAAATAACTTTGCTCAGTTCTCCTATGCTTGAATCAAGTGTGTGATCCTCTTAGTCATGAAATCTTTCAACCCTTGCTTCTTTTGCTCTAAGATTTCTTCTTCTTTCCTTCTGGCCTGATCTCCTTCAATCCAAGGTTTTCCTAGTAACATAGCAAATGGAGCGTTGTTCTCATTAAATTTAACAACTTCAAATTCTTCCTCTGTCAAAGTTCCATTGGAACTCATAGATATCTGGGTAAGTCTTGCACATAGGGTTATCATATTTCCTCTGAACAATCTGATTCGTCCCAATGAAGGAATCATAGCAGGCTTTCCTAGAATTTCCCAAGTTCTTTCTGTCATAATATTTACCTGTGTTTCCTCATCCAAAACACAGTCAATGTCGAAATCTCCTATTATTTCTTCAATGCACTCTTTTTCTTTGAATATCTCTGATAAGATGATATGTCGGTGGTCATTCAGGGTTTCTTTCATCTGTAGCAATACTTTTTATGATTCTTTCTTGGGTTTTGTCATAATATGAGTTTCTTGACCTTTCTCATGGCCTTCTTGTCTCATATTCATCCTTTCAACCTTAGCAATCATTCTAGGGAAATCCAAAAATTCATGGTCCATAGATTTGCAACAGAGGCAACTAGGTCTTCTTTCAGGGCATTCCTTAGCCATATGTCCCAATTTTCTGCAACTGTAACAAAGGGTTAATCCTCTCTTTCTCTTAAATGATTCCCTACCTTTCCTATATTGTGCACTAGGATCATGGTATCTAACCTGCAAAAAATTATTTCTAGGATCTTGCATCCATTTGTTAGTCCAAACATTCTCTCTATGCATAGGTATAAAATATCTTTGACTATTCTTATTAGATCTACTCATATCAAATCTTCTTTCATCTATCAGTGCCCTAGTTTTCAAGCTAGGACAAATCTTATTAAAAATACCTAGATCCATACTTTAGAAACAAAATTTTCCACTAATCCTATCTTCAGCAGAGCACAAAGATTCCAGATCTAAAATGTTTCACTATTATTACCTCTATTAGAGCACAAAGTGTTCATATCTCACCTCTTTTATTTAGATCAGACTTCTTTTCTTAGCACAGAGCTTCACAGATCGAGTAGAATACTACGTACTAGAGTGAAATATCTACGCACAGAGTTTTCACAATTTCAGGTCGGATCTTCGCACAAAAATTATTTTTCCTCAGTTCCCAGCAATCACAGTTGTTGGCATAGGAGCAGACCCAAGGTTCAACTCTACAACAACGCAACAAAAAAGCCCTAACTACTGGCCCTTTCGACAACACTTGCGAAGCAGATGAAGTCTCACCCGAGGTAGAGACAGGGGTGTTTGCAGGACTCAGATGTCTGCAACCTTAGCTGGGACACATATATTTGATTCTAATACTTAACAAAGCACTCAGTGGTTAACATTCATCAATATTCGGTCTCATTTACATTGTAGTTAAACCCTAATTATAGAGCATCATAGTATTCAACTAGATCTATCATCTAGCGGCACTTAGCACGACGAAACAGATCATATCTAGCAGATTCAAGCAATAATAATATGTATATCAGTTAGATATAACATCCATCCACATTATTAGGCACTAAGCACATTAACATAAAACACATCAACACATCGCACAAAGCAGGGCAACACAGCATGTACGTGGTTCACCCCCACCCTGGGGCTATGTCCACCAACTCTTCTCTTCTTTATTATCTTTGGTCAAGCTTCTTATAGGCACAAAGCATCCAAGTCCCACTCCGCAGAGGATAGGAGACTTTTGCACCTCGCTAGATCCTCCTTCCTTGCGTTACAACACAAAGCCTTCCACAGTCTATTACAACCACTTTCACTTAGCTTTGCATGTCTCACACAATATGCACCAAAGCACCTACAAATCTTGATCACAAAAATCCAGCTCTAGCACTTATCCAACTTGCAACTGCTTCCTCTTACATTTCCTAGCCTTCTATTTATACATTGCAAAATAGGCCTAAGCATGGGTAAACTATTGGCATAGGGCCAGACCCAGGGTTCAACGCTTCAACAACGCACCAAAAAAACCCTAACTACCAACCCTTTCGACAACACCTGCGAAGCAGATGAAGAATCAGCTGAGGTAGAGGCAGGGGTGGTTGCAAGACTCAGGTGTCTGCAACCTTAGCTAGGACAAAGATCTGTGATTCTTACTCTTAGAAAGTACTTTAGAAAATATCGTTCATCAATATTTAACCCTCAAGACACTCCGCAGATGGAATAAAGCACCACAACATTCACTTCGATCTAGGTTAAGTTAGCACTTAGCAATAGACAAATAGATTTAGCACTCAACACTTTCATATATGTCAGATCTATACCCATACATCTAAGAAGCACAAAGAAAAGTGGATCTATCTAAGAGTATCATAGCAAAGCACATAGAATAATCATATCAAAGTATAATACATGGAAAGAAACCAACACATTAGGTCGAAGAACCAAACATAACACATAGAGTTACCGTGGTTCACCCCCCACCCTGGGGCTACATCCACAAAGTCTTATTTTTCTTTATTAGCTTTGGTCAATCAGGTTACAACATAAAGCTCACACTTGTACTTCACATAGGAAAAGAGATCTGTGTGCACCTCACCAGATCCTCCTTCCCCAAGTAGATCTAGCACAGATCCTTCTTACAATCCGTGCACTCGGTAGTTACAACACTTGCACTCAACTCTGCAAGTCAGTCGCATAGTATACACAAATCCTTTACTAGCAGTTAGCTTCTCTTCTCTCCCTATCTTACATTGCTTAGATACTTATTTATACTTTACAAAATAAGACTAAAACATGGGTAAAACCATGGGCTGACATCCCTTTCCCATTACAATAACCCAAAACCCTAAAAGGTCCAAAAAGTGGGCTGAGATCCAATGATCTCTGCTTCGCCTGGTGCTCCCTCTTTGACAGGCTGGCGAAGTCCAAAAATGGTCAAATATGACCAAGTGTTCCTAAAATCTTGGTCAAGGGCCAATAGGCCTCCAACACTCACCTGTGACTCATCCCGAGTCACTCTGGTCTAATCAACTCCACTTCAAATGTATCGAGCTTAGCCCAAGCTACTTCGACTTGCCGCTGTGCGACAACCTCTTGCTCAGTGAACTTCTAGATTACTGTGTCATTCACTAGTCCTTCCATGCATTGTTCTGCGGTGATGACAACCTGTTCAAGCTCGGCTACCTAGCTCTCAACTTCAGTGAACATTTGACATGCTTTCTCTTGGAGGGGTTGAAGTCGTTGAGAGACTTCCATCACTTTACTTTGCAACATGTGTACCTGTTGTTGGGCGGTGCATTATTCTGGAAATTGTTTCATTCTTTTGATTGGGGTCAAGGCCTTCAGGGGTCATGTGTACATAGATTAAATTAGATTAGTTATACTTCAGTCCTGCACAAATAGTGCACGTGCTTCGTCAGTTTACGTACCCCGGGTTGACAAGTAAATAGTTGGGCAACTGTACTGCAACGTTATTATAATGACATATATTTTGCCCAACATTTTGGCACCATTGTCGGGGAAGCACAAGGGATTGAGGTATCAATTTCCTTTTATGCAAGAGTGATTATTCATGTTCCTAACCTCTATGTGTCCGGGCAGTAATACGTATGGGAAGAGCCTACGCATCGTTCGAGGCACTGTAACATGATCTACATCATATGGGTAGGGGCATGTAAGGTGTGTTTCAATTTCTGCAATTTCAATTCCTGCAAGTGTGACTGCATGTGTTGGTAAGGGGTCATAGCAGCTACTTGAGTGGAGACTCCTCATGTTCTCCCTACCAACATGTTCCTAACTATGTGTTGGGGCGGTGAGACGAGGGGGAAAGCCTTGCATCGGTTCGAGGCACCTAAACGCACTCAGGCCTCATTTGGGACAAGCATGCAGAGTGTGTTTCAATTCCTGCAAGTGTGGTAGTATAAATTTCAATTTCTGCAAGTATGGTAGTGTAAATTTCAAGTCTCGCAACTATGAAGAGTGTTTTTCATGTGTTTCAGCAAGAGTGGTTTGTTTCAAGAGTGTTTCAGGAGTGTGATTTTCATATTTTCATTTTGATTTGGGTGCTGTAAGAATCCCTTCTTTTTAACATGGTTTAACTATGAGTATAAGCTTGGAACAACTCAATCAAATCCTTGCGGAAGCCGAGATTTCCTCTTCTCTGGAAGAGAAGATCTTGATAGCAGTCGAGAGCTTAATTACTCCTCCAGAAACAGACGATGAATCAACACATGAAGAATGCGAACATGAGGAGGAGGACAATGAGGAGTTGCAGCATGATCTGAGTGAGACAAATTACGCCTACGAGAGCCTCATCGAACGATGGTTTCAAGCAGGTACCAGGTTAGAGTCATTTAATTTTTCTTTCTATTTTGATAATTTAGAGTTTCAACAGTTTTCCGATTATCATTTGTATATTTATGTATATTTCCGATTATCATTTGTGAAATTGAAAGAGAACATATTCATACTACTATTATGTGAATGGCTTCACTGGAAGTTTGATTACACGTAACTGCTTTCTAATTTCTAATTAGTATAGAATAGGTAGGCTTTCATTTTCAGTTTTTACTTTTATTTTCATTTTTTTTTTCTTTTCTTAAGAATAAGTATGCTCTCCTCCACGCTTCATGCGATCGCGATGATCAAAAAGTAGGGATGATTAATAATGTTTTTTTTTAGGAAGTATAATGATGCCTAAATGCTCCATTTGCAAAAAGAAAACAATTAGGAATAAATATGTGACGCTGGAACAACAGCTGAAACAACGTCACTGTCGCACTCTCATTTTTTTTCTTTTTTTTTAATAAATTTGCAAAATAATTTTTTTTTTAAGTGTTTTATTTTATCTTCTAAAAAAAAAAAATCTTAAAAATTGTGCATCCATCCTCGACCTGCACAATAAAAAAATAAAAATAAATAGTCTGCGAAAACAATTGTTGAAACTGTGATTATGAGATGAAACTGAAACAGTGGTTGAAACTCTTACAACATCCGGTCTGGTCTCATCTTTAACTTTCGGTCTAGGATCATCTTTGCTGTGAGTGCCAACAACATCATCTTTTTTCCCTCATCTTGTAGATGCCTGGAACTAAGCCTGCAACAAAACATGAAAACCTACAAAATAGTCAAATCATTAAGACATGAAGCTCTCGCTTAAAAACCAAAACAACTACAAATGATGTAAACAAATCTTTAGCATTGCAAATCTGGTTGTTGACTTCTTGAAAGTCTTCACACAACTGCTAAGAATGGTTGTGGATCATCCACCTCCACTCGCCAAAATCGGGCGGGATCAAAACCAATTTCTTAAATAGCTGAGATCTGTGTGGATCGTAGAATAAGGGGGAGATTTGAACGCTTGGGTATTAAGAGAGGTGATCAGTTGGCTTGACTATTTTCCATATTTGGCATCACGATTTTATTTGTTTGATCCTATACCCATCCACGGTTCCAGTTTCCGCCAGCTGATAGGATGAAGATCATGTTGATTTTATTCACATAAATAAGAAGGGTTTCATGACATGTTCTTAGCCATCGTTTCCTCTCTGGACCAAATCCCAACTACTTCCTTTTCATGAAACCATTAAGTCTAGTTAATAATCGGCCTATGCATGCACACCAACATCTAATGCCGAGGAGCAAACACCGCAACTACAAAACTGAAAGCGGTTTTCTTTTGAGAGAGATCCGGAAAATAATTTATTGCATATATCTTCTGGCTACTCTTAAGGAAAGAAATGATATATGCACATTTTGATTGTAATATCTGATGGTAGTAAATCTCGTGGATCAAAAATCACTATGAATTAGTTCTCCACAATATTGGGTGTGATCGATCCAAGATTCGATCCCAACTCGGTGATAATCTTTTGGATTTCCCATGCACAAATATTGTGCAGTCTTTTAAAGCTGAGGCCGAGAATCATCCCAAGATAAGCCTGGATCGATTTGGAAGGAGGTAGTTAGGCTTAGTGATCGTGGGAGGCTCATAGGAGAAGTGCGACGCATAAGACAAAGTATGAATCTAACCTCGAGAGATAATAATGGAACTAGATGAGGATGGTTGCATGTTATTATTAGGGTTGTATTTAACAAACTCGTGCTATATTTCTGATACGTTGATTCTTGGTGATACACCATGATCACACATCCTGGGTTCTATTTGAGAGCCAGTACGAGCTTGTGATGTATTTGTACAACTAAAATCATGATTTTCTGGTAGTGTCATCATTAAATATCAATGGTCAGCTTTGTCCTGCCAGATCTAGAAATCGTGATGGCCGCCCTCTCATTTGCAATTACTTTGAAACCTTAATAAAAAACTATTTTGGGAATGTATGAATGCATGGATTTAGTGAAATAAGTAGGTCTGTTAATTGACAGAGGTACTTATTGTTTGACTGCTATGCAATGAATGGTAACGAAAACAATCGAGCCACTATTGGTCTGAAGATAAATGTTGAGTGTTCTAATCAAGAAATAGAAATCTTGTATGCGACCTGTGGATTGCCTTGGCATCAAGCAATTGCTTGCTGAGATCAAGCGATCAAAACCTGAGTAGAATCTGTTTGAAGCCGCAGTCATCAACACTGAAAAGTCCAAGGGAACATGATTGGGTTATTATGACGAGACATATATTAGTTTGAAGAATAATTCTTCATTTTTACTCAACACAATCTCCTCATGAATATCGTCTACATGTTGATGATCTACTTTATATGCGTTCCAGGCGATCATTGATGATCTTTTGCAGGTCAAGGTTCCTCAATTAGACATATACTTAAACAATTGCATTCAAAATTTGATTATGTTCTTTGGAAGCTGTAGATGCAGACAACCAAGAAGCACAACACTGGAGTCACTTTTGGTTTCTGATGAGTGCACCTTTGTGATCATGCATGGAGGTGAGTAGATACAACAGGTTACAAAGAGATGAATTGAGTGCACAAGAGAAATTTGCTGCAACTGTATGACATTATTCTCAATGTACACATAGATTCTTTCCCACAAGATATACCAACATCTTTTATTCTCTTTTGGAAGGTGATTTCTTAAAACTCAATAATATCACACACAAGATTTTGACGAGTTAAATGAGTACTTTGATGCTTTTCTTTTGGATTATCACAGGTTTTCATTTCACTGTAATGATTGTACATAAAAATTGTAGAAATGGAAGATCACCCAAGTATATTCATGCATGCAAGTCTGATCGAAAAAAAAACTCATACTATGCACAACTGTCGGGAAAATTAATGACAATAGTCCAGGATCCATCCTAAGTGAAATCCCAAAATCTCCGAATCCGTCGTTTTATTGCTTGAATTCTAGAACTAGAGTGACAGGTCTCAACAATTGACAATTTGATGAAGCCGAGACCATACTCTTATTGTTTTCCTTTAGCATGATTTTTGTATTTTGATGTGTATTATCCGAATAAAACAAAAACCATAAAAATGATAAAAAAAATAAAAATAAAATAAAAAAAATAAAATAAAATTATAAAATCATAAAAATCAAAACATTGCAAATGGACCTTTCACTCACTTCTTGAAAACGATAATCAAAACATGTTTCTTTACGCTTAACATTAATATGTTTTCTTTGAGTCATTGTCGCAGCAATCAAAGACAAACAAGTATGCAAGGGAAACATGTATATCAACGCAGTTTATTTCATTGAATTGCCCGCATTTGTACTTATTTCTGCATTTTTCGATGCTCTCACATTTTGCTGCAGGAAAATGATAACCTTTTACAGGTTCAAAGATGATTGCATTCGTTGTTGCAGTGATTTTTCAAGAATCACAAAATTTTGACAAACATGCTTTGATCAACATCTTGACGGAGTTGTTACTCATCATAAACATCATGACGCTTGCTGTTACACATAAACCTTTCATAACCCATTTGCGTCATGCATGTTTATCCCTATTTTTCCTTCAAACGCACATTAGTCATCCATGTCTGAAGCCTATCTTCCATCGCCTTATCAGTCACGACTTCACACATGCCTATTTTTTCTCTGAATCGCATACATTCCTTTATCCCTTTTAGTTCATTTTTGCCTTCTTTTTCCGTTTGCCTTTTGAATAAAACTTATTCCCTATCCATGATTACATTGCTTTTCTTTCCTCGCCATGTTGATACACACTGCTTGCCCGTGAGTTCTTTCCATTTATAGTCCTACCAAATCTTTTTGTACAAACTCGCGTTGACTGATGTGGGATTCCTTAAGGCCCACCTTTTAACAAGTCTTGCCCCATTGACCTTAGCACCTTATCTGGGATATAGACTAGAGTCCCTTTTGAGTACCTAGAGGCTTCCATGCCTTAATGGCAAGTTCTCTCGCTAGCAATCATGGGAAGACATCAATGTCCCTTGATTGTTAGATCTTGCAAGTATCTCGACGTCAACCCCTCTATTCGCACTTCGCAAGATGTACTCTTGTACCTTGGAACTCATTTACATCAATGGTGAGTTTGCCTCGCATTGGTTAACAACATTCATCAATGGCCGGTAATCCAATGATTTATTTTCATGCTCGACATAGACACATTTATTCGCATGACTAGGATTGTACCATTGGGTTTTGTAGTAGGTGAAGACTATACACTTTTTCATGACTCCCTCAGCAGTTACAGCAGCATGAATTCAGATCTATGAGAGTACCACAATTCCACTTTCATCCTTTATATTTTCCATCAGCAGTTCTGATTCCTTCACTTCCCATGCTCCAGTTATAGCAGCAGCAACATTCACAGTTACATTTTCATGATCCTTCTACAGTGACACCTTCCATGTTTTAACAGTCGCAGTCACATATTCTTTGCTCCAGCAGTTCCAGCGTTACAGTAGTTGCAGCTACAGTACCAGTCACGATCTCCTGATCCAGCAGCCACAACAACTACATTCCTATTGCATAGTTCATCTACATTTTGTGTAAGTGGAGGTATGTTATTTTCTAAACTTTAATCATGTAATTCCTCAACTGCTAGCAATGAATAATTTGGAAAATTCCCTGATCCAGTTCCCTTTCCTTTTCACTTCTACGTTTTATTCCATGTTGCATGAGGACATGCAACAAGTTAAGTTGGGGGGTAGGAGACCTTATTCACTATCATCACTCCATTTTTCCACGACCATCATTCCATTTTTTTTGCCTCATTTACCAGTTATGAACATTTCTTTTCCAACATTTCTTTTCTAATGATACTATGTTGCACTCTACTTCATAGGCACTGATATACAAAACAAAAGAAAGGGTTTTCCTATACTCAGTGATGTTTTCACATTGATAACATACATTTTCCAGTAAAAATATGGGCAAATTATTATCATAACAACAAGAGAACAAGTAACGAAATGAATGTTGTTAACACAAGAACCAACATTCTTTATATTCATGGTTGTCA
>ML834596.1:0-37056 GCA_009831015.1 Picea engelmannii | reverse complement strand
TTAAAGGGATTATATTTTGTAATAATGAGAAATAGGTTGAGAGAATAGTGGATCTGTAATAATGAGACAATTATCTTATCTTCAAGGCTCTCATGTATAAAAGAGAGTGCTCTCTCTTCATGAGAAGTCAATTAGGATGTGATTAGAATTAGAGTAGTCATTAGGATTCAAAAGAGAAAGGGATTCTTAGCTTTGATTCATATTCTTTCATTGCTATGCTTTCATGATTGTCATTTGATTATTGTTATGTAATTCAAGATAGCTTTATTGTGTGAGCTCACATATGTTAATTTTCATTAACTCTTCACATGTTGTATTACTTTTCTTGTATGCAATTTCATGCTTTCCTAGATTACTGTTTCCTTCTTTCTTAGATTAGTTTGATTTCAGCAACATATATTAGATTAGATTAGTTCTACTTCAGTCCTACACAAACAGTGCACGTTCTTCATCAGTTTACGTACCCCGGGTTGACAAGTAAATAGTTGGGCAATTGTACTACAACGTTATTATAACGACATATATTTTGCCTAATAGGAGTCTCGGGCACGATACGAAGCTCAAGATCTACGATGCACTGCTGAATTTGTTGGATTACTTCTTAAAGTTGTGCCACCTGCTGAGGGACACATTCTTCAATCTTCACTTCAATGATTGTCATAGATAAGAGTTCTTTGTGAACTCTCTCCTGTACGTCAAGTTGCTCTGCTAGAAATTGGTCCTTGCTCTGTTGTAACTGTGCTTTCTCCTCCTCCCACTTCACTTGTAAGACAAGCTATTCCTATTCTACCTTCCTCTGTTGTACTATAAGTGTTTTTTGTACTTGTGCCAAAGCTTGGGTGGCTTGCGATGTGTCTTCTTGAGCTTGTCGAAGGTGAGCTTCGACTTTCTCGATGATCTGGTGTAATTGAGTGGGCTCATCGCTTGTTCCTATTGTTCCCATTGTCAAGGGTGTAGGAGAAATGAATCGACTGGACTGGAATGCCTGCTGCACTTTTTGAAGTTCACCCTTGAGTTGGTTGAATATCTCCTCCTGCTTCACTTCTTTCCTTTCTGCGATCTCTAGTGAGGCATCATTCAGTGAAGCGATTAAAAAGTCGAAGTCGTCCTGTGTGAGGGTAGTCTTAAACGTAGTTCGGGTGGCCTTAGTTTTCTTCTGGGATGAGGGCTTTAGTGAGGTGACCTTCCATTTATTAGAGGGCTCTTCCTCCTCTCTAGGCAGAGTAACCTCTCCTTTGTTTTGCTCAACCTCTGTGCCACCTAGTTCTTCACCATCACCTCCCTGCACAGGTGATATTGAAGTAGTCTTCGTGGATGTACTATGGATATATTGAACTTCATAATCCTTCTTAGTCTTTCTCGGTCCAGGTGTATCCAATATAGCTTTAGGGCTTTCCACGTCGGATAATTCTGCAGGGTCTACTGGAACAAGGAGGTCCACCGACCATTCATTGGTAATCTGCTCCAAGTATTTGTCTGTCAGCTTGTAGTATGACTGGAGTTGTTGTTTGTGCTCATCCACATGTGCTGTGATATAGGTGAAGTGGTAGTCCACGCTGAATTTGATCAAAGGTCTAAACCTATGAATTCTGTTTGGTTTAAGGCGCGGTGTAGACTGGATTGCATTCTTTAATTGGTTGTAATAAGTGTGGAAGATGACATTGGACTGCCACTGCTTTTTCATGTCGCTGGAGTACCACAACGTATAGAGCTTTGCGGCCAATGGTTCGAAGGGTTCGATCTCCAGAAAAGTGGCACCTTCTGGTAGCTCCCAGGCGATGAAAGCGATGAGTATGAGAAACCAACTAAAGTGGAACTCATACCCCTCGTCTTGCACTTCTCTGCAGTCAAGATCTAACTGATTTACAAGGTACTTTGCCCAGTTCATTTGTAGTCCCTCCGTGCACTTCCCTGTGAGGTCAACTACAAATCTAGTCACCTATGTGGGTCTGGTCTTGCAGAATAATTTCCCTGCGATCATCTGGAAACCAAGGTGCACTGCTGCATTCTCGATGGAGGCTACCTTGTATCCTCGCGTGCCCTTCTCTACATCGCCATTTGTGTATTTTATTCACTGGGCGAGAACATAATCTGTGGTCTTTCCAGCGTAAAAGTCTTGTGGGTCAAGGCCTTGCATGCTTAGCCCTGTGATCTGATTGATCAGAATCAGATCCATCATGATGCGACGATCCAACCATAACTATCCTTCGTGGTAGCAGGAAAACAACAATCTGATGCATGCATTCACTTCCTGATGCCTCTCGAAATGCAGAATCTTCATTACATTGAGGAGGGTTGACTATGTGAGGTTATGGGTCCATTGCCGAGGGACAATATTCAGGTTCCTCCCTTTTGTGATAGTTAAGTACCTGTGCAGGGCTAGCATACTATTAACTTTACGATCTCCAAGGTTAAAATCACTAAATTTCAGTGCGGTGAGCTTATCTTGGTGAGCACGAACTACGCGCACCCCTTTCAGGAGGTACGTAGTGACCAAAGCATAGTCGAAGTCCCTGGGTATAGTGTCTTGATTCACTATGCCGCTTAGTGGTGGGATATATCTAGGTAAGATACTTAGGATCATCTTCACAGTGGCGAAGTCGTTTCCGAGCTTAGATCGTCTTTCCGAAGGCGGTCGGGATGGTCCTGCTCGAGTAGTGGAGAGGGAAGCTGGCAATGCTCCCGAGGATGATGCCTATACACTTGTAGACACTCCTTGCTCCAAAATGACTCTCTCAGTCATTAAGTCGATTAAAACTTCTTCAACTTCTTTCTCACTAGCGCTGATCTCGTCCAACATACAAGCTTGGGTCAGCTAGCTCGGGTGCGAAAGGAATTTAGGGACTATAGTGAATAATATGGAAACAAGGTAATGATCTCAGGGTGAGTTAATCTCAGGTTTCATGCTCAAATTCTCACTTAGAAAAATGTATTCTCGGTGAGTGGCACAATGGACTAAGTAGAGAAACTTAGCAACAATCTGCTTGCAACGGGTATGATCCTTCATTAACTCATGTTCGACCTGTTATGGCACTTTTCAATGGTTGGATGAAGAACCTTTATTTCTTTCTTTCCCGTTTGGAGCAGAATTTGAACGGATATATCAGCCCTAATGGCTATATTGCTTCGTCATGGCGAAGTACTCTATGTCGTTATTCTGATATCTCGGCGAATCTCAAATTCTGCAATTTTTCTTTCTACGAAGTATCCTCTAGAACCTCTTGTAGACTTACAGTATTATGCCTTTGCTTTCTTAACTTTCTATCCTTCTTCCCAGTGAGCTTCATCTCAGTAATGGTTTTACCATTCTGATTCTTATCTTTTATGGTCTTAGTTGCTTTGCGCTGTTGAAATTCTTTCCTAGGGTTTCTGGGTAATACTTTTTTTATATCGAAAATAGGTAACTCAATCTTCTATGGATCCTCTAGTGTTCTCTTAGGCTCAACATCAGGGTTGCTAGTATTAAATATATGCGACCGACTCTTCTATTCTTCAATCAAGTGCGCGATCCTTCTAGTCATAAAGTCTTTTAACTCTTGCTTCTTTTGTTCCAAAACTTCTTCTTCCTCTTTTCGTCTGGCTTGTTCTCTATCAATCCAAGGTTTTCCTATGAGCATGGTAAATAGGGAACTGTCTTCAACAAATTTAATGATCTCAAAGTCTTCCTCTATCGAAGTTCCATTGACAGTCATAGATATTCGGGCGAGCCTTTCACATAGGTTTACTAGCTTTCCTCTGAATAAACTTGTTCCTCCTAGGGAAGGGATCATGGCATGCTTTCCTATAACTTCCCAATTTCTTTCTGGAATAATGTTCACTTGTGTTACTTGATCAAGAATACAGTCAATGTCGAAGTCCCCTATTCTTGCTTCGACTTGATCCTTTTCTTTGAAAATCTCTGGTATTCGAACATCTTTATGTTCCTTCAGGGTTTCTTTTATCCGTATCAATATTTTCTCTGATTCTTGTTGGGTTTCTGCCTTTTTTGGATCTGCCTTCTATTATTCTTGATTCAGATTCAACCTTTCCAACTTAGCAATCATTATAGGGAAATCCAATACGTCATGGTCCAAATCTTTGCAACATAGACGACTAGGTTTTCTCCCAAGGCATTCCTTAGTAAGATGTCCTAGTCTTCTGCAACTGTAACAAAGAGTTAATCCTCTCTTTCTCTTCAATGATTCCCAACTCTTCTTGTACTACGCACTAGGATCATAGTGGCTAGCTTGCAAAAATGTCTTTCTAGGATCTTGCATCCACTTGTTAGTCCAAACATTCTTTCTATGCATAGGTATAACATATCTATCATTATACTTATCAGATCTATTCATATCAAACTTCCTTTCATTTATTAATGCCCTAGTTTTTAAGCTAGGATAGAATCTATCAAACATACCTAGATCCATGCTCTAGAAACAAAAAAAAAATCACTTATCTTACTTCTACAGAGCACAAAGTTTCTAGATATAAGAAATTTTGACTATTCTTACCTTTATTAGAGCACAGAGCTTACAGATCTTACCTCTTTTCTGCAGATCTGACTTCTTTCTTTCGGAAATTTCCACTTTTATTTTTCTTAGAGCACAGAGCATTTAGATCTCGCTTCTTTTCTTCGGATATGATATTCCTTTCTTCATATCTGACCTTATTCTTGGCACAAAGCTTCATAGGTTGAGTAAAAAGTTGCACACTATGGCAACAGATCTATGCACAAAGCTTCCTTTTGCACAAAGTTTCTTCTTCCTCAGTTCCCAACAATCATAGTTTCAGGTCCCGACAACGGAACCATTTGTTGGCATAGGGGCAAACCTAGGGTTCAATGCTTCAACAACACACCAAAAAAACCCTAACTACTGGCCCTTTCGTCAACACCTATGAAGCAGATGAAGTCTCACCCGAGGTAGAGGAAGGGGTGGTTGCAAGACTCAGGTGTCTGCAATCTTAGCTGGGACATAGATTTGTGATTCTTACTCTTAGCAAGTACTTTAGCAAAGATTTTTCATCATTATTTAACCCTCAAGGAACTCCGCAGATGGCACAGAGCACTGCAGCATTCACTTCGATCTATGTTAAGTTAGCACTTAGCAACAACAAAATAGGTTTATCACTTAGCACTTTCATATATGTCAGATCTACACCCATACATCTAAGAAGCACAAAGCAAAGTGGATATATCTAAGAGTATCATAGCAAAGCACATAGAATAATCATATCAAAGTATAACACATGGAAAGAAACCAACACATTAGGTCGAAGCACCAAGCATAACACATAGAGTTACCATGGTTCACCCCCCACCCTGAGGCTACGTCCACAAAGTCTTATTCTTCTTTATTAGCTTTGGTTAATTAGGTTATAGCACAGAGCTCACACTTGTACTCCGCATAGGATAAGAGATCTACATGCACCTCGCAAGATCCTCCTTCCTTGAGTAGATCTAGCACAAAGCCTTCTTACAATCCGTGCAATCAACACTTACAACACTTGCACTCAGCTCTGCAAGTCGGTCACATAATATACACAAAGCCTTTACTAGAACTTAGCTTCTCTTCTCTCCCTATCTTACATTGCTTATATACTTATTTATACTTTACAAAATAGGCCTAAAACATGGGTAAACCCATGGGCTGACATCCCTTTCCCATTACATTAACCCAAAACCCTAAAAGGTCCCAAAAAGTGGGCCAAGATCCTGTGATCTCTGCTTCGCCTGGCGCTCCCTGTTTGACAGGTTGTCGAAGTCCAAAAATGGTCAAATATGACCAATTGTTCCTCAAAACTTGGTCAAGGGCCAACATAAACCCATGGGCCAACATTCCCATACCCGTTACATGATCCCAAATCCAAAAAAGGGCCCTAAAAGGGGTCGAGATACTGCGATCTCCGCTTTGTCTTGTGCTCCGCCTTTGATAGCCTATCGAAGTCCCAAAATAGGTCAAACATGACCAAGGATCCTCAAAACTTGGTCAAGGGCCAACATATGGATTTATAGAGGAATATTTATGAAGAGTGGTGGAGATAAAAAGAAATCAAGGAAAAATGTTGGGAGCTTTCAATACAACATTCCTAGCATTGATTCCAAAGGAAGATAATCTTGCAACCTTTGAAGAGTTTAAAACCATATCATTATTCAAATGCATATACAAAATTAGTTCAAAGGTAATTTCTATGATATTGAGAAGTGTTCTCTCAAATTAAATCTCTAGAGAACAATTTAGTTTCATACAGGGAAGGAAAATTCATGAGGCAATTGGGGTTGCCAAAAAATTCTTACATTCAATCAAAGTTAGACACCAAAGATTTATGATGATGAAAGTGAACATATCCAAAGCATATGACAGGGTAATTTGTCTTTACACTAGACTAATTCTAATTCATTTAGGATTTTTCCATCAATTTGTTATTTTGATAATGAGTTTCATTTCCTCGGTATATTTTGTTGTAGTATTAAATGGAGTAGAAATCCTATTCTTTAGATCAGGCAGGGGTATCATAAAAGGATGTCCCCTATCCCCCACTTTTACACATTATTTTGGTCACCCCTATGATCAAATGAAAATATTCTTATCACTCACTTCTATGTTCCCTAAAGCTACTAAATGAGACTCTCTCCATGAGGAATTGAATCATCTTTGTTTTCTTAAAAAACATATCAAAGGATATCGTCACACATTGCTAAATGCTTGGGGTGCGATGATTCATGATCATCACATGATGCACCAAAATGGATTTCGACATCGCCGCAGGCTACTTGTACTTAGGGTGCAATGATGCTCAAACAAGAGAAAAAGGTGAAATTCACGAAAGTTCTAGAATGGAATCTTCTAGAAGATGAGGTGGCCTCTGATCGATTTGGATATTACTTGCTTATCTTATTTAGTGGTATCATCCTAATATCATCATCCATCCCTCTTTCACCCTATATAAAGAGGGATCTCTCATGGGAAAGGTTAGGTTGGATTATGCATGAAGAATCTTGTTGAAGATTGCACTTGTGATAACTTTTGCTTTAGCTTTCCAAGTCAGGTTGTGAATACTCTTCATTAAAAGAATCGGATCAAAGGTCTATGTGCTGAAGAAAAGGGCCATTGGAAGGGACCTTGCAACATCAAGGCATAGGTTGTATTCTCCACTTTCATCAATATAGTGCAATGATACATTTCTTCCCTATAAAAGTGTCTCCATTTTTATTGTATAACTCCTTGATTTTATACATAGGCTTCATTGGAATATATATATCTTTGTTCTCTCTCTTTGTTGGTTTTTGTTTATTAATAGGTTCAACATCCCAAAAATACAAATATGGAACCAAGACAACACTAGTGAGTATCAAACGACGTTTAAAAGGTATGTCATTTTTCCCTTTCTGAACTAGTTTACATTACAATGAAATCTAAGGAGAAGCTTGTATCATGCTATGTTTTGTTCTAATTTCTTGTTGAATTTAGGGAGATTAGTTTGTGTCTGCACTTACCAATTTGTTCGATAAAAAAATTGGTGACCATACTAGCGAACATCCTATTTTGTTTTTTGATTCTTTTTTTCTTTTAGCTTGCATACTTTTGGTTAATTTCATTCTCTGAGTCTTTGGGTGATCCATATTGACTCCCTGGTCCTAAAAGTTCATTGAGAAACTCTGTCCTCTATTCATGTTTTTCCTTATTTTCAGTGACCATCACACCCTTCTTGTGAAAACCAGAGTGACGACATCACATTGTGTTTTTCCCATTTCATGCGATGATCCTTGATCGTTGCACTGTTCTCTTCTGCAGCCTGCGACGATTCCTGTAGAAAGTTTTTGGAGTGGCAGTCAATTTTTCTTCTTTTCCTAGATTTGTCATTATTTGTTGGGATGAATTTTTGGTCCTATTCAGTGATTATTCACAGTCTATTTTGCATATTTTAACCTGAATTTGATCATTTCTCAAGTATTGAGAGTCTTTTTCATAAGCTTCATAGTTTTATCTTTCACTTCTTGTTGCAAGGGTATAATCTTGAGGCTTCATACTTGAGTGGTTTCTAGATAATTTGTTATTGATATCTTTGAGTTTTGGATTGTTGATGATTAGAAAACAATTTTTGATTACATTAGACAAATAGGTTTTCTTACTTTTACATTTTTTGGTTGCATTATGAGTTAAGTTTGGGAAATTGCGTTGTGAGTGCATTCATCTTCTTGGACAAATTTTTATTTTTGAATTAGATCTTCATTTTTTATTTGAAAAGAAAAGAATTGAAGATTATTCTTCTATTGGTAGTCTTTACAAGAAATTTTTGCATTCAAATATTTGTTTAAAAAGAGAAAATTGGAAAATTTGATATCTTTGATTGTATGGCATCAAGATCATTCAAAGATTAAAGAAATTGTGTTTTGCAACTTGTTGTATTCTGGAAAAAGAAATCCTTCTCTCTTATGTAATTAGAGTTCATTGAAAGGAAAGATTGCATCTCATATCTCTTTTCATATTGTTGGGTCAAGGTTGAATACTTGATCAGTTTCATCTTTGCTTCCTTTTTGAGTTAAGCAATAGCCATTAAAATTCAGCGTAATTTTAAAACCTATCTAGTAACTTTTATTTTCTAGAAATATTATACACCAACATTAGCTAGGGATAGAGCTTTGGAATAGGTTGTGAGGAATACTCTCCAAAGCATAAAAACACACAATAGTATCTTGTGATAGGGAGAATTAAATCCACTTGCTACATTTTGTCTTGGGAATCCCTTCTAACACAAGGGTCAATTACGAGGTCGCATTAGGGACGACAAAGTTACTCACCCTACTTTGTTGGTCTTAGTTTATAGATTGAGCGTATTATTGGGGGTCACTTGAGAAGAAAATCCTGTGTGGACATTCTCAAGGTGATTCCGGGCTTAGATACCTTGCCCTTGCACGTGGATTGGACTGTCAACTACTTCCCCATGCATCATTGTCGTAATTGCTAGCCTTAGTAGCCTATCTCTTTAGAGTCCTTACACGAGGTGACTATGGAGGGGGAAAGTCTTCATGGTACCTGGAATAGACGTTGGCCAAACTCACTCAGGCTCCTTGGAGGGTATACCCACGATTATGTGTCGGAGCTTGCACCAGGGTGTAAGTTCGTTAAGCAGGTCGTCAACGTAAATTTTCCACCCACTTTATCCCATCCCCTTCTTGTCTTGATTTTGTGATGTTGTATTTCATCACCAACTAGTGATTTTGAAATAAGAAGGTTTTTTTGAATGCTTGATATCTAGATTTTATTAGTGAAGTGTTGTTTGTTTCTCTAGTTGGCCATAGATTTCTTTCATTATTTATTCGATGTGGCCAACAACGACCCTCATCGTTCACGTAGGATGCAAGGGTTACCTCCAGAACATCTGAAATAATACACCCCTTTGCTTCCTAATTCACCAGAGGGTCCTTCTCTTGAAGGAGAAGTCAATAATGATGTGTCCTCTGAGATCGAGAGTTATACTCCATTGGTAGAATCAACACTTCATGTAAATCCGTTATTGAATGTTATACAAGATCCAATTTTTCTATGAATAAAATCTTCCGGAGATGTTGTTGTTGAAGACTATACTAGAATACCTATTGGACCTTACACAGAGTCCGGTGTGGATGATCCACCATTTTAGAGTGAATCATTTAGAATTCAGGTTCATATTGCTGGAATTTTTAATCCTAGTTCATTCCCCGTCCGTTCTTTTTTGGAAGACCTTGTCGAGACATGATATTTTTGATAAAATAGGAATGATTCCAAATCAACCTATGTCATCACATACACCTGTTACTTCCACTTCTTATATAGTACCTTTAGATAATTTTACTGGCACGACAAGTAATGTTGTTACTGGTTTAGACCTGTTGTTGGTTGGTACTCATACAATCCTTTCTCTCTATCTCACTAGCTCTACCACGGTCCCACAAGTTACACTTTTTTCTGTCGAAAGTATGGTAACAACTCAAGATCCTATTGGAACACCACTTCCACTTAGATCAAATCCCTCAGTTCCACCTGGGTATAATGCTCTTAATAGTTCTATTGCAAATCCTACCCAGGGTCCATCTAGAGGACCTAATATTTTTGTTCCACCTGGGTATAATTCTTCTAGCGGTTTTGTTCCCACACCTACCTAGGTTCTGTCTAGAGTGCCTAGCATTCCTTCCCCACCTAGAGGATCTAATTTTCCTAGCCCAAGTAGCTCCAATCATCTTGGAGGCACAAGTCATTTTGTCTCTTCTGGTTTTCAACTTCCTTTTGGAGGTCAACCTCAAGTTGGGGATCATAACCCAGTTTAGGGGAAGTACACACCTAGATTACAAACACAACCTTGGAATTTTCCTTTCTAAGGAAATCAACAAACGCCTGGGGGGGGAAATCTTCAATTAAATTCTTTTGTACCTTATAATCTTGGTCAACCTTATCCAGGCTCTGTAAGTCCTACTTGGGGTCAAGAATTTCAATCTAATGCTCCTTTCCAAGGTATCATGCCAAATCAACCAACAAATGTTGGCTACTTGAATCAAAACTAACCACCACTAAATTTGACAGGACCCTCTAACTATTTACAGACTACTTATGGTCATACTGGTATACCCACGAGATTGCCTCCCCAAAATTACTAGTTTCCTCAAGTGAACAAACAATTGTTATTTCTAGCTACTTTGGATTTACCATATTTATCTAGGATTTTGAATGATCCTATTTTGCATTCTCCTTATTGGCTGGTTATACCTGCCAAATTACCACTAGAAATTCCTAAGTTTGATGGTCGATCAGGAGAATACCCAAACAATCACGTCATGACATTTCATCTTTGTTGTTCATCCAACTTCATGATGGATGAATCCATCCGATTACATATTTTCCAATGAACTCTTAGGGGTTCGACAACCAAATGGTATATTGAATTTCCATGAGGATTCTTCAATGATTTCAACACCTTAGATATGTCTTTCTTGACACATTACCAGTTACCAATACAATATGGAACATGGACCAAAATTTTGAGTTCATTTAAACAATCCTCTTCTACTCACATTTTAGATCATATTCACAAGTGGAGGAGGCGAAGACGATTAATCAAAGTTCCACTTCCTGATCAATTATTGGCTGAGTGGTTTACCAAATCACTCATCGGTCCTATATCCCATTATTTTTCCATGGGGGGTGTCTTCACTGAAGAGCAGGTGATTAGTCGTTCTCAATACTTGTATCTAGTTTATTCTCATACGGGCACATTATATGAATTGATCCCTGATGCTCCTCATCCGTCTACAAATCCAACTCCAACGCCTCCAGTAGCTTCTCATGTTGTTGATGGTGTGATTGACAGTTTTCATACTGAGACTCAGTCCAAACAGGATAGTCACTCCAATCCCAAATCTACTACTTCTAATGTATAAAATGTTGCTCCTCCAACTCCCTCTGCCAGTAAAACCTCTGAGGTCAATATGGTTTAGTCTACTCCTACCGGTAAATCTCAAAATAAAAAGAAATGGAAGGGTAAGAATAAAGCAGATAAAAATAATAATCAACAATTCAATAAACCCAAGACTCGGCTTGTTGATGATAAATAAAAGAGAAAACCTCGTTATCCTTGTCTTATCTATGGTGAGGACCATTATAAAAAATATTTTCCGATACATGCATAAGAATAAAGCGGATAAAAATAATAATCAACAATTCGATAAACCCAAGACTCGGCTTGTTGATGATAAATAAAAGAGAAAACCTCGTTATCCTTGTCTTATCTATGGTGAGGACCATTATAAAAAATATTTTCCGATACATGCATAGGCTACTAAGTTCCTTCAAGGGACCAAGACACCTCCTACACCTGTTGTTTTGTCACAATATTTTCCTTCTCAACAACAGGCCCAATTGGTTATTCATGACCAACCTTCTCCCTCTAGCACATATTATGTACTTATGTGTATTGGTGAATCCAAGAAGAATGAGTTTGAAGTCGCTACACGAACCAAAGATTATTATCCTTCTAAAGAGAAAGTTGATGATTCACCTCCTCCATTGGTCCAACCTCCTCCATCGAATTCACCTCCTAACAGTCCTCTTCATATCAAATGACCTAGTCTGGATACAGTTCTTCGTCTGCCTCCTAAGGGAATTGTTTGAAATTCATCATTTAACCCCCATGCATGTGCCGCTCAAAACTACAGTATTGTAGAAGATATTGCATAGACACCTTCTATGATGTCGTCTCTCAAAGTCCTTCAAATTTGTCTTACGCAACCGAAGCCAATGTTAAAGTCTATTGGTGGAATTGATCCTACCGATACGAATTTGATAATATTTGACTTGGAAGATCACATTACAAGACTCCCTCATCAATTGGATTTTCAAATAAAAGTCATTGTGGAAAATAAGAATATTTTTCGAACAATTGTTGATGAAGGAGCTTCAACTTGCGTCATGTCTATCACTTGTTGGAAAGACATTGGCTCTCCTGCCCTTACTAAGTCAAACAATACGTTAAAATATTTTAATGGTACAGGGTTTAAACCTGATGGTGTTCTTCCTTCATTATCTATTGTGTTAGAAGGAAAAGTGGTTATTGTTGAGGTTGAGTTGTTTGATGCACCTCTCGATTACAACCTTTTACTTGGCCATAGTTGGATCAATGTTATGTGCCCAGTTGTTTCTACTCTTTTACGTGTGATACGTTTCTCTCACCAAGGTAAACTTGTTACTATAAATCAACTCACCTTTTTTAGTTCTGACCCATGCATTAGTAATGTTCCATTCATAGAGAAAACACCTACTGGTTATGAGAATGTCGGTGTGGGTATTTTAAAGGATTCATCGTAAATGGGTACTTTCCCCATTCCACCGCCCAAAGTTCCTCCTCCTTTTGTCTCTTATATTAACATGATTTCGACAGTGTTGGTGAAACCCCTAAGTCTTATGACCCTTGGATAGTACCTAGATTGGACGAATGTCTTCGTTATGGAAACCGAATGCCTTTAATTATGGTGGAATTGTCCTATCAAGCTATTCAATCGACGAATCCTTCTCCTCACTCTCTCTTAGATACGTCTATTGATCCATTTCACATGGTATTTCACACAAATGAAATTATCATGATAGTTATGTCCATGGAGGACACCCCATGGGATGATGGCAAACATTGTTATATCCTCTTCCTAGAACCTGATACTATCGAGAGTTACCAATGGATTTCAAATCCGTCTATAGTCATTACTATTCCCCCAGTTTATGAACGAACACATGATGTTTTGAATGAAGGGAACTTGGGAAATATCTCACCCACCATACCTATAGATATTTTGATTAAGCCTGGAATTGTGGAAAATGTTCATATCAGTGCCTCATGTTCTCTTGATGAGATCTAAACTTACAAGGCCCTTTTCCAAGAATTTCGTGACATTTTTGCATGGAGTTATGAAGAAATTCCAGGAATTGATCCAGCTATTTTTGTACATGAAATTAAGGCATACCTTGACGCTAAACTCGTTCAACAAAGAATTTTCCTAGTTCATCGATGAAACGTTGTTGCGATTAAACTTGAAGTTGAAAAAATTCTTAAAGTTGGTTTTGTCTACCCTGCGAACTCATGTTTTAGGATTTTTGGTGGAGGAACAACTGACCATGTGTTTGATGGATGCATGTCAGATGTCTAAAGGGTCAGTTGTGAGCAGGGTGGCCACTTGCCAAAGGAATATGCGCCCAAAATGACACTTCATAATCCATAAAGAAGATGTTCAAGACATTGCCAACATCAGCCTAAATTTTAGCATTTTGTTATTTTTTGTTATCCACCCGTTGCCACGCCACTTTGAGAGAACAAGGATCTTATGACAAGGTTGTTATTTCTATAGTGTTTTCACTGACAATATAGGTTATAAAAAAAATATTGTAAGTCTGATAGGGGGTTTGAATGGTCTAAGAGGGGGATTCTCAACCCATGCGAATTCAGTGTAGTTATCATTGTATACTTTATATTTTTGTATCTTTTTATATCTGTGATTCCCATCAATAAATATCAGATTTTTCTTTTCATTTCTTGTTTTCCTTCATGTACAAATGTTTAATGAGTGACTGATTTACTCTTCTTCTTATTCATGCAATGATTGAGTGAGGTTTTTATTCTTTGCATTGGTGATATAGAGTTTATTAATAGACATAAATTCATTGTGAGTTGACTGTTGTTGGGCTCTAAAGATGTCCTAAAAACAACCTCTATGCATCAACCGAAGATAGGCGTTGGCACAAGCATTTTACTTGTTGCCTACATAGTTTCTTACCTTCCGTTTTCAATACCTCATCCTCCAGAGATGCAACACCTGCAAAGGGACATAAATCGTAAGAAAAAGAACGACAATTGTTCCGTTCAAAAGAACGACACTACCTACAAATGGAACAACAATCATAACAAGGGAACAATAGTCATTACATTGGACCGAACTAATGTTGTATTAATTGCATTGTAGTACTTGCCCAACTATCTAATTTGTCAATCTGAGGTTCATAGACTTATGAAGCACACACAAAGTATATGCAGGATTGAAGCATAACTAATCTAATCTAATGTCAAAGCTACAACTGGAATTAAATCATTAATCTAATGCAAGAATTTGAAACACATGAATTGGAATTGAATTGCTAAAACACACGACTAAAATGAAATTGTGTAAATGAAATTAATCTGGGAATGGAGAACTACATGAAGGAAAATAAATACAACATGTGAAGAGTTGAATGACACAACAACATATGTGAGCTCACACCAATGAATCAATCTTCCATTACAATAATCAAGTCAATCTTCATAACAGAATAATGAAAGCATGGAAACCAAAACTATGAATCAAAGCTAAGAATCCCTTTCTTCACAATTACAAATCTAATACTAATCAAGATTTCTACTTGAATCCTAATGACTACCACTAAATGACTACTCCCTCATGAAGAGAGAGCACTCTCTTTTATACATGAGAGCCTTGAAGATAAGATAACCATATCATAATTACAGATCCACTATTCTCTCAACTACATCCCCATTATTACAAAATATGATCCCTTTAAATACTCACACATATCTCTCATATATCTTGGATAAGATATGTTAACCAAATATCCATGATCTTCTCCTTGGAATAGGCTTTGAATAACTATCTCCTTGAAATGGTGGATGAGATATTCGAGAAGTCTTTTTGAATTAATCCTTCACATATTCCTACACATTACAAAGCTCCCACATTTTTGAGATATATATGAAAACATGTCGATTTTCTAATATTTAATCACAAATTCCCTTTTAATACTAAAATGAATAAAGTGGAGAATAATAAGGTGAAACCCAAGTATATTTATGAAAATGATATCATGAAAGGCTAATGGGGAGATGAAATGTGAAGAATGATGAAGGGAAAGGTGGATGAAAATATGACATTTCTGAGCCCCAACAACTGTCATAAGTGTTGGAAGTATCTCTGACAGGTTTAGATCACAATTTTCCTTTTCCTCATTCATTTATCAATCCTAATGTCTGATCTGAAGTTTCCGGGGACACTTTTGCTAAAGGATATAGTTGGGATGTGTTATAGTAGATGAACTTGATTATCTTTATGGTCGGATCCACACATTGTTTGAGGGTTATTCTCTTGAATCCAAATCTTCGTTGTATGTTACCAAGCTCACTTGATCTACAGTCTAGGGTGATTCTTGGAGATCTAACACCGTCCAAAGTGATCCAAGTAGAACAAGCCACCTTAAAGAACCTTCATGCCTTAGGGATGTTTGAGCCAATACTTCTGCTAACTCGAACCAACAACCCTCCCCGGATATCCGATTCATCACACAATCGTCTATGGGTCACCAAGGTGCATTATGCCTCATCCAATGTCCCATACTAAAGTTGAACAAACACCACCCAAGTTACTTGGTATGTTCTTTTCCCATTTAGGTTTACTTTCAACAATTCTTGGTTGACTTCTCTGCTGACTCCATCTATCTCTTGGAATGAAACTACCTTACACCTGTTGTAAGAATTCAAAATATGGAACTGTTTTTACAACTATCAATCCATCGTATGACCCGAAAAATATGGATAAGGCTCCAAACACCAGGGCACCTCAACCATATTCTCAAACTCAACACCAATAGACTTCATTTTCCACTTCACCACAGTGACCTGTCCAACACGCCTCATCAAAGAGTTAGGTAGCTTCCTCAACCCACCACCATGGTTGCATCCAAATATATCTAAGTCCACTATCAGATTCATCCGATAAATTCACCCTAAGATCTCTGCACATTCACCCAACCAAGGCATCCCAAAATTCTACAAGACTTCTTCGAATTTGCACCACTTGGGTGTTTGTCAGTTCCCACTGAGGAAACAAATTGCACTTGAACCAATTCATTTTTTTTCCTTTCAATGAACTCATTGCAACACTTAGGAAATTCAAGAACTCAAAACCAACCATACCTTTCCATTGGCATCCTTCGTTGCAACCATGTTATAAGTCAGTTGTCTTGGACCTCCACTTTCCCAAGCTACCAAATCTTCACATGAACTCCCCTTAATCACTGTTAGCAGCTCCACAAACCTACAATACCTTTTTTGCAATATAAGGTTGAGTCTATCTGTCCACTTCTGAAATCCGTATAAGTCCCAAACTTCACATGCAACTGGTCAAACTCATCTCAGATGTCTTTCCATCTCCGCATCTTGATTTCTTCTGCTTCAAGGCACCATGCACCCACCGCCCGATTGTCAATTCATATTGTTTCTAACTAATTGTTGTAACTCTACGAAGAGTCACCTCATACGAAGGTTGTGGTCTACCCATTCACCCAACAACCCAACTGAACTCAATTGTTGTTCTTAGTGATGCATGGCACGAAGACATCATGATGGAAACATTCCAAACCAGCCACCTTCTATAGAGATGCTCTAGGTCACCCTAGGTCCTCCAATGCACCCAAGTTATTTACCTTGCTGCAACCCAAATCTGATCCCCTTCACAATCACTTCTTCAATCACCCTTTTCATTTTTCTTTTGTGATCACTTCTTCGGTTATATCTACACCAACTCGGGTAATGAATCCTACATTCATCTTCTTTTCCCAAGTGCTTGGTTCTCCCAACAAAATTTGTTCCTAGTCTCTCCAAGATGTGCACAATAGGTCTGGCACTATCTTCCATCACACAAACCAACCAAGTGTGCCTTTGTGATCAACTCTATGACAAGTTATGTGATGAAATATGCAATGAGTTATGTGATCGCCCACCCTATCCAAGTGTTTTGTCTCACTACAAACTTTTCTCTTGGTCTATACAAGGTGTGCGTCCAAACCAACCCCTCCATTGCATCATCAACTGAATATATTTCACAAGTTCGATGCAAATTATACGATCAAACGGTTCTCTCCACTGAATGGTTCACCATGTCTACACTCAATTTTCCTCTACGATGGTTCATTTCATTGAACCCTCACCAAGCCTGTGCCCATACTGATTTCTTAAAAACTGTGCCCCTCCCCCACCACTGTTTTGGCTGCAGTAATGGTGAGTTACTCTAATACAATATGTCATTGAGATAGTGGTGAAGATATCCTCCCCAACCCTTCTACAAAATATGCAATGAATCTGCTCTAATACCATATATTTTCAATATAGTAGTGAAGAGATGCTCCTCAACCCTTCTCCAAAATCTACAACGAATCTACTCTAATACCATTTGTCACACCCCCAGGGTGTGCCTAGTTGAATCTTGCGATCTTGCACCTCTTGAGAGAATGCAACACCACGATGTTTCTCACTTGGTTTCTTGGAAACACCAAGGATACCCCATACGGATTACGCCTCTTCACCTAGAGCATACCCATACTCTATTCTAGGCTACCAACAAGTCACACTCCTACTCCAGTGCAACTCTTGTATACTTATAAAATTGTTAACAACTTTAACACTTAGTCATATATAAGAATACAACCATGAATACGAGAAGCTAAGAGAACAACAATGGAACAAATGAAATACAAACACAAAAATTGTGTGGGAAACACAAACTATTCCTAACACTCATCTAAGTCTTTGTTATTGCCAAATAATTACAATATCAACATTGTTGAATTAATTTACAACTTGGGTAGAGTCAAATGACTCGCCTCACCTCACCAAGACACTCATATATATATATTCCACCAATACTCTCTATCGTGATTGTCTATGCAACCTTTTGTGATGCACCTCAGGTGTTCCCTCAACCACAGACTTATTGTCTCTTCATTTCCATGGACTTCAAATATTTCAGTTCAGCCTCACACATTCCTCCAATAGAACTATGTTTCCATACTTCCCCAAAACCAGTCAAAGAGAATCTCTCCCAAATCACTCTATCAAATCATCCTCAAGGAAGCACAATTCCTCCAAAGTGGAGTGACTTGGATCCTTGAGGGAGCTCACCCTCTTTGTCTTCCTTAGAACCATAGAAGTCTTCTTATTTTCCTTGTCTTCCAAGTTCTACCAAGTTTTCTTCTTGTTTGTGCACCCTCTTTCCTTTATAGGCATCTATTTGTCGTGTCTCTTTTCCCATGGGTGAGTCGACTCATCAGTCCACCAATTCAATCCCCTTCACAAGGTTGGGAAGACACCTCATGTGGGCACGTTCGAGAGGATTTCCCAACCGACCCATCGAATGCTTCATTTTATTGTCTAGCTGACCCACCGATCCATCTAACCAACTCTTTGTCTTGGGTGCGCACTCCCTCCAAGTGATTTGCGTAGAATTTCCTAAGTGTGCCCCCATGCCTTAGTCAATTTTCCTTCATTGGTGGAGTGCCCAAGTCTTTCCCTCAACCCTTCATCAAATTGTCCATTGTTTGAATTGTTTCATAAGGAACCTTGGGTGGAGTCACCTCTTGGCACATTACATGCCTAGGGAACCCCAACTCTCCCCTATATGATTACTTGTGTCTCCTCATCTACACCGAGAATCCTTCCTGCTCAATTTCTTTTGTTTCGGTTTGTGTTGAAAGTGCACATACTCGGGTTTGGCATCATGGGCCTTATAGGTCCCAATTTAGAAAATTATGCTTTGAAACCTACCAGAGCCATTTTTAGGTATCAAATGATATTTTGGGGCATCAAAACTTTCTCAATTGTAGCTAATACACTTTTATTCTAAAATACACTAAAATACCTTTCCAATGGCACAAACATCGCATCAATCGGAGCTCGTATGAAAAAGTTATGTCTCTCGCAAGTTGACTTATCGCATTGACCACCATGGTACAAGAGGATGCCAGTTGAGCTGCATATGGGGCTAGATACATTTGGACTTTCAATAAAATTATAGAATTCCCAAAACTTATCACAATTGATGGTTGAGGAAGTCAAAAACCTACCCTTAGATGGCTATCGAGCTACATTAAAAATTGGACCACTAGGAGGAGAAGGGATTCCATTCTTTTGCATTATATTTTTTTCCATGGGTAAGAAAAACATTTGAAAGTGATATTTTGTGACAATAATAGAGGATGAGGAGGATTTTGTAACATCCTTGCAAGCCATGATGCTGAAAGGTAACTCCCTAGTGAGTTCACATTCCTTTGTATGCACATTTTATAACTGAACCAAAGAGAGCAGAGCATAGACCTAACCTTCTAGTTGGTTTTCTCCCATATTGGGTTTCCCATGTCAAATCTTGTGTTGATTTGTGTGGATGATATGTATTTGTGTCTGTTATTACATTTTTTATATTTTAGTTATTTCTTAAATTCAAGCCATAAACTAGAGATAACAAATCGATCTAAGGAAATAAACCATACAAATCTAAGATTTCATAATATTATAAAATATGTTGTGACGAACTCTTCCAATGGAATACCCACATCAGTTTATACAGAGTATGTCTCTTCCTCTAAATACCATGTACACTTAACTTCCTTTCATGTAAATATAGTTGAGTCAACATTTTAACATTATGAACAACTTATTTTTTATTTGAAAATGTATTTATCAACCATATTAAATGAAGAAAATAAAATATAATATTTTAAAAAATTAATAAACTTATATTTAATTAATGCAAATCAAATTTTGTTATAATTTTTATATACATTATTATGACATTTGTCTATAAATTTTTAACTAATAATAAATCCAATAAAATTTATATAATATCCACATTTATATAAACTTTTAAATTTGAATATATTTATATATGTTTCATATATAAATGTATATTCTTTTAATTCATGATATTGTGTTTAATATTCCCTCTCTTTATGACACTTAAATTAAAATTTTATGTGGTATAAAGCATGCCTTTATATCATTGCAAGAGTTTCCAATCATCAATTAATTATGATGATCAAAGAGGTGCTCACTAATTTTATTCAAAGTGATTTTCAAAAATGGTTGCTATTACTTCAATACATAGAACTTTTGGCAGCTTATATAATTGGAATGGGAGAATACCAAAAATTCAATGTGTATATATATGGTATGGAAATTTAGAAAATGTAACATGAATAATAAAAGAAGTTGCAAGAATATTAAAAAAATATTCTATATATGATATAGAAATGAAGATTAAGTAAAGTCGAGAATAACATTTTTAATGGTTATTGTTATTAATAATTAGTTATTATGTAATTAATTATAAAAAAAAAATTAATAATTAAATTTTAGAAAGATGTATAATTTTTTTTTACTTGTAAAATTTAAAAAAATATAAATAATAAAAAAATATTTATTTTAAATAAAATATTTTTATATCACTTTTAAAATTTTAGCCGTCAAGATTTATTGAAAATGCGGACCAAATAATCATTCTAATCAACATTATCAAATACTACCTTACCCAACATCCCAACCATAACCATCATAAGCAAAGGCAATGGTAGAAGTTTCATATCCATATAGAGAGCCTAACAAGTTAACCCCAATCAATATGTTTGTTCACCTAAGCTAGTGTTTGTAAACATTCAATATATATATATATTCCAACCACATTGATAGCCCTCATAAGCAAAGACATGGGGTTTCATATCCATAGTGAAAGCTTGACAAGTTGATAGATTATATATATATATATATATATAAAGAAAGTAAGATGTGTTTTTTTTTTGGTAAATAAAAATAATTATATTACCTTGCAAAAGCAAAAAACTTATGTGTCTAGATATACATGAGAACAAGTCAATTGTTTTACTATCGAAGTGGAAACCAGAATGCAAAAGCGTGACATTTGTCCATAGTTACATAATTTGAAAAAAAGATGACAACAATCAAAACACAACTAGGAAACTTGTCACATGTTCTGCCACTCTCGTGGAAACCAAAACAAGCGATGGACTGAGTGCCCCGACCTGAACCAAATACTATCAATCTTGAATCTATCGGACATGAACTAGAGACTAACATAGGAAAAAATTGCAAAAATTTAGCCACTGTCCCAAAGAAAAAAAATTGTGAGAAGTTATGCATGTGGCGAACCAAGGCGTTCATCATGACGGAGTCTGAAGGTGAAGGGTTGACCGCACGTCGGGCATCAACTCTTCTCAGACTCACTTGACAAGAAATCATAGAGGGCATCCAAGCGTTTGCCAAAGAAACTCTGGCAGTGTTGTTGCTCAGCCAGGTCCCTCCTCATATCAAATATTAAAACCAGGGGGTCGGTCATGAGTCTGTAGGAATCTGGAGCTGGGTAGTAGTACGCTTGAGCCTGGTTCTCCCCCAAGGTTGCAGCAATGGAATTGAAGGCATTAGTCGAGTCTGTGACAGGGTCTTCTTCCATGGAGGCAGTTGAATTGTGCCCCGAGTGACCCTCCAAAGGTAAGGGCTCTTCTTCCACTATGCATCCCATAGCGACTGACTCCTATAATGGACTAGTGGTGTAGGTAGCAGGTTGGCGCTCCAGGACAATCGAAGGAAGGAAAGGCAAGAATTCCGCCCAATTGGGCATAAATTCTTCTTCCACCGAGCAACCACCTTGGAGACTCTCCGTGTTGGGAGGATGTGGTTGTTGGCTTGCGCATACCAATTTAGCCTCGAGAGACCTGGATGGTCCTCATCCGAAACTGGAGCTCAAGAGGTAAGTCCTTGGTCATGGTGAGGCCAAGTCTCCGAAGGGGCCTACGCAGACCAATTCTAACTTGAAGAGCCCGGGTGGTCTCCGCCTAGCATGAGAGCTCGAGAGGCAGTCCCCAGGTGGTTGTGTCATTCAAATCTGCTATAACAGGCCGGCCCTTGATGGGGCTTGCCCCATTCTCTTGGCATGGCTACACAGGGCACCAAGCGAACGTAAAAACCGTAGGAGCAAGTTGAGTCTCGGGGCAGGATCAACAGAAAAATGCTTGGCTCTGGGCTCAAACGACCCATATAACATTTCCCACATAGTGAAAAGACCAAGAGGGCAGAGGCATTGATGGCTCTGGTAGCCATTGGTGTTGGTGTGATGACGATCTCAAGGAGCCCAGGCTTCCATTAAAGCCCGACACACTAAGGCTTGGCGTTTAAGCATGAGAGCCATCACGACTAGATATGGAGGGAGGGTGGCAGCGAGAGGCTTTAACTGCCCTCGTGATCGCCCTATCCAACGACACGTGTAGCCCATGTGTCACCCCATCCGAAGAGATGTGTCACTCCTTTAGAGTTAACACATGGTATATATAAAAAAAAATTAATGTAAATTCATTTTAATTCGGAATTTATCATGCTCCTAAGGATAAACATAAATATTTTAAAGTGAAAACTTTTTTTATATTGAAAAAAAAATAAAAATTTCCACCTTGATAATGTGGTGTTGTATTCACTGAATCTATAAAAAAGAAAACAATAACCATAAACTAATATTATCTCCCATTCAACTTCTATTATGCATGAATTGGTACCAGAGTGCTTTGCATTCCTGGCTTCTGAGGCAAGCAGGAGGGCCCAATCTCCTATATATCCGACTTCCGTATCCACTATCCACTGAGAGATCCGCTCCTTCACTCTGTAGTAAATATTTTTTTACAGCACTCACAGCCTCTCTGAGCTCCAAGCTCTCTGCAAATATCTCTCCAAGAACGCGTAGATTCGGTCTGCCACAGATTTATAACAGTTCTGCGTAAAAGATTGACTTAACCACTTCTACAGTCAAGCTATCGTTTCAGAAATCTATTGCCACAGAGCAGATCTCTTTTTTCTTTCTACAGTCAAACTATCGTTTCAGAAATCTATTGCCACAGAGCAGATCTCTATTTTCTTTTTCCAAGTATGGAGTATATCTTTAGCAACGTGTTCAAATCTTTTCGTATTAGGCAAGCAAACACGCTTCTTGCAGACTGTGATAATTCCATTCCCGATCTAGTCTTCTGAAAATGGCAGCTCCTTCTACAGTTTTACCGCCAGTTCACGGATCTGTTTTGGTGATACACGTTTAGCATATCACGGGCCCTAAGTACTTCTCCAAATTTGTCAGAGTTGTTTTTCTCCATGCCAGGTCGATCGCTTGTCTCATCTCTCTTTTCTCAACTCATGAATCTCTGAACGGATTCCGTAGCTCTATGTGGCCCTTCGCCCTATTGGTTTGAACTTTGAATCCTCATTTGTTACAGTATTTTTCTGAGTACTCCACATGGCGCCTCTCAAAACCTTTAAAAATGGAGACGTACCCCAGATATAGATGTACAGTTCTTCCAACAGCAACATACACATTAACCACAGAATCAAGTGGTCACCGGACTCGCTGAGTAGATCGCAGATCTGTATGTTCGCAATCCCACATCAGAGAGTTTGCAGATGCATTTGATGGTGAACAAATGGATGCATGAAATATAGTTTTTTCCTCTTATTTTAAAGAGAACGCTGAGCTGCCGGAGCGTGATAAGATTACCTTGGTAGCCTGTGGCCTCTAGGGGCTAGCCGCTTAATGGTGGGAAAATTTCCAGCGTAGATGGATCGAAGCAGCATTTCTATGTGTAGAAGTTAACAACAAGGCAATGGCCCACACTTCTACTTGGAACGTTTTCTACCCATTGCTATGTGAGCATTTCTATCATGTTGGATATATTGAAGGTTTATTGCTTCCAGCCAAATGGAATTACAATACATAGAGCTTACTTTGGAAAACTTTAGCTTCAATTCTCCATTTCAGAATGTGAATAGGTGGTTCTTATTAGTCTCTGTAGAGGGACTATAGTGATAATTCGTTGACTTTATATTAGTTTGTTTTTTGACTACAATTTTTTGCATTATCTCTATTGTTCGAACTACATAGCAAAAAACATTATTTTTTATATAATAAAAAAACCCTTGTATGTCATGATCTCATTGAATAATAGATTTGAGGTTTTATTGCCATCTTCGCTATTCCCAATGTTTTATATGTTGGCATATCCAATGATTTTACCATATTGAATAAGATCAGCATATGTTTGACTCTCCCATGGTGCAGCTATCCCTGGAATCATCTCTACTTGCACCCTGTAAGTATATGGAGTTTTTTCTCTCATCAGTTCCAATGTTCTACAGTCCTTATCATCATGACCCACTAATTTGAAAAATTTGTAATATGAACTCTTTGGCAATGTCTTATACTTCTGCATCATTGGACAATGATATGGATCATGCCCATGTGCCTTACAAATCTCGCACCATGGTCCTCCTGTTGGCAAGGGGTTTGACACCCCTGCTGCCAAGTACTGCGCAAAAGTTGGACATCCATTCTTATGATTCCCTTATTTCCTGCATAACGTACACCAAACAACTTATCTCTTCTTTTTCCCCTTATTTTGGTTCAATTGAAATGTTAGATTCTTCATATCCTCTATTATCTCCTCTTTTGCTAGATCTATCTGTTGATACTAGTTTTCTTCCAGTTGTAGGGATGCTTGCAAGGCCTCTGCCTGAGTTTGGAACTTATGTTGTCTCAAAGGATACTTCAAGTGGAGTAACAATGAGTTCATAAATAACTGTCTGTGTTGCATATCAGTAATGGAATATTTCAACTTACCTTTCAGACGTTTGAACCTTTGATCAATTTCCTAGACAGACTCACCTAGTTTTTGTCTACTTTCAATCATTTAATTCATGTACTCGTCTTTTGAGCTTGGCTTCTGAAACTTGTTTTCCAGTAGCTTTTTCATCTCTACGACAATTTTAGGTGTTCCTTGTGAATTGTTTATATCAAGTCTCATGTACCAGTCTAGCGTGTGGTTTCTAAGTGTTATAGCTAACTACACGACTTTTGTATCCTCATCTGTGATCTTCTTTTCTTCCTGGATCTTTTCACAGATGAATAAATTATTTTCAGGGTCCTTAGATGCCTCTCCCCGAAATTCTGGTAATCTAATCGTGGGATCTTATCCTACCATTTTGAACTGTGTTGAACTACTACCTCTGCGCGATGTAGATAATTTATTGTTACTTCCTGAACTTGCTCCCCTAGTTGGTTGTCCCTGATTAGACCCCTGTCTTGTTGATCATCTTCCACTAAAATTCGGTTGTCTAAACGTTGGTGTTCTTTCAGGTGTATTAGTCACACATGGGGTTGTAGGTTCCACACTGACGGTGATCTGAACTAGATTTCTGCCTTATGTTCCTGACCCTGGACCTCTCTTTTTCCTTTCGTATGTTGCCTGCATGATTTCCTCAATCTACTCCACAACCCAGAGATCCTCTACCTCTTCTTCATCACTCACCAAGCCCTCTCTGTCATCTATGGCCCTCTTCTTGTTATTCGTCTTATATTGGTAAGGTCTTTCTCTACACATCTTTCCAGCTTTTTCCATTATCTATTTTATATGATCCTCTTCCATCATGATTGGTTCCATGGCCTCCTTATTCTTCCTCTTATCCATCTCCATATCCATATCTCAACCTCCTGTCAATGCTTCCCCCATGCATGCAGGGAAGTTTAGCTATATGATTCCATGGTCATCACACCTTTGTCATACAATAAAATCTTGATCAAAATATAAAGTGATATGATGTACCTACCTCTGGCTCCCTTCATAAAATCATACTCTACAGTAGTCTAGGGCTTCACGGTATCTACTGCAAATTCAGTGATAAACCATGAAATAATATTGTCTAACCAGAAATCCACTGCGAGTGTAAATTTATTATTGACTCGTTTTAACTGCACGATCTTCACAGGGTGCCACTCTAGTTGTCTGATCTGATTCGTATGATAGTTGTCCTTCAACCTTAATAATCACTCCTACAACAGATGTGGGAAGTCACAGAAAAATATGTCATGCAAATCACTAAACATGTATTTGTCGAGATATTTGTGTGGTGTCAACTTAGGTTTTTTGTTATCCTTCTGTGCAAACTCAAGTTCCTTTGTCCTCAGCCATATTTCAATCTCTGCCTTCATTGTATTCTATGGCCTTAACATTCCCTTTTATGCTTTTATCCTATGTGTTTTTCTTCCACAGATCTCGCCCACTCAATCTTGTGTAGTTCCATCCGGCAATGGAACCATTTGTTGGTTACTTGCCCTGACTTAGGTTCTTATCTCAAATAGGTTTCCAAAAAAACCCTCAAAATTATCGGCCCTCCTGGTAAACTAAAAGGCAATACTACGCACAGAGTGCCCAATGTAGTCTCACCCAAGATAACTTTATGGGGGACTACAATACTCAAGTGTTTGCAGTATAGGAAGGAGTGGGGACTATGTTTTCATTCTTCTCCTTTTGCATCAACATCATTAACCATTCACCTACTTCTAGGATTCATTCATCATTAACTATGCATTCATGTTGTTATATCTAGATTTAACCATCCATTATTTAACTGATGACTAACAAAATAGTAAAAGCAATCATTCCTAACACATAGAACACAATATTTTACTGTGGGTCACCCCCTCCTAGGGCTACGTCCACAAATATCTTTCTATTCTTCTCTTTTATTCATTCTGTTGCAAAATATGCACTGCGCACATTACATCTTCAAGATTACAATCAAAACGAGGGTAAGTACCCTCTAAGAGTCTGACTAGATCACACCAAGCTCCTGAGTCTGTGACCTAACCCTCAAAAACTAAATTATTCAGTTCTACCACAATAACCATAACAAAACTCTCAACAATCAATAACTCACGAACCCCCAACCTAGACCTCCTAGGTCATTATTTATACTACTCTACTAGCTTATAGTTGTTACAATATTGTCAAAAAACCTAACCCTAACATGGTTAGTCCTGTCTACATGCGCGCCACGTTGTTTTTTCTCTTGCATGATGTTTTTCCTAATTTTTATGCATGTTGTTTTTCTTCCTCCTAAGTCAACCATTTTTTGGTTAACCCAGGTTCTTATCTCAAATAGGTTTCCAACAAAACCCTCAAAACTATCAACCCTCTTATTAAACCAAAAGGAAACGTTGTGCTTAGAGTGCCCGGTGAAATATCACCCGAGATAACTTTATGGGGGACTGCAATACTCATGTGTTTGCAGTCTAGGAAGGAGTGGGGACTTTGTTTTGATTCTTCTCCTTATGCATCAAGATAATTAATCATTCATCTACTTCTAGGATTTGTTCATCATTAACTATGCATGCATGTTGTTATATTTGGATTTAACCATTCATTCTTTAACTAATGATTAACAAAATAGTAAAATAAATCATCCATAACACATAAAACACTTTATTTTACCGTGGTTCATCCCCTCCTAGGGCTACGTCCACAAAGATCTGGATCTTCTGTTCTTTTATTCATTCTGCTGTAAAATATATGATGCACGCATTACATCTTTAGGATTATAATCAAAAGGAGGGTAAGTACCCTTTGAGAATCTAACTAGATCACACCAGGCTCCACATCCTGTGACCTAACCCTAAAAAATAACTTATTCGGCTCTACCACAATAACCATAACAAAAATCACAACAATCAATAACTCATGAACCCCCAACCTAGACCTCGTAGGTATTTATTTATACTATTCTGTTGGCTTATAGTCATTACAATATTGTCAAAAACCCTAACCCTAACATGGTTAGGCATGTATGCATGTGCGCCACGTTGTTTTTCCTCCTGCATGATGGTTTTCCTTCTTTTTTTGTATGTTGTTTTTCTGCCTCCTAAGGTGTGCGCTCCAAAAATAGACCTTCTCTTCCCAAAATAGGTCTTTCTCTTCCCAAAATAGTCGTGCACCAACAATGTGTATGTGTGTGTGTGAGGCCGAAGATCCTGTGTGGTTATTGGGTTGGTGAGTGAGGATGCAAAAAGTCTAGTTCTCCTATCCTTGTAAAATTTAATCACGCTCAAATTATTAATAAAATCACATCATTGCACACATGCCAATCAAATGAAACGAGGCGGGGTCCCAAAATCCACCGAAATGGGAAAAGGGGGCTAAGAGTTTATGACAGGGGATTAAGTCCAAGGGAATATTTATTTAATATTTCCAAAAAGTATAATTTATGAATATTCATTTATCCTAAGTTCCTGAGGGATGGGAATGAGTCAACAAGTGGCTAAAGCTAATTTTGAAGGTGACAAGTGTCTAGTTATGACCATGCAAATATATGCTTAAACCTCAGTGTATTTGGGGGGAATTCACTCATTTTTCTTCTTTGGTCATACCATTTGATCTGGGGAGGTTTCCATATAGTAACTAGAGTTTTTGTTGTCGAATAGGCAGGTTTTCAAGCCCGTGATAATTTTCTCTAGGTGAGAGTTTTGTTGTCGAAGAGGCAGGTTGTTAGACCCGTGAGCATTCTCTCTAGGTGAGAGATTTTTTGTCAAAGAGGCGGGTTGTCAGATCCATGAGAATTCTCTGCAAGGGAGATATTTCCCATGAATTATTCTCCAATACGTTGGGAATCAGTTACAGGCCTCTGATACTTTATGTTCGACCTATTGCTGAAGCCCTGGAAGGGAAGTGGGGCAGCCAAAGGACTGTTGAACAGAGAAGGGGTACACTTCCTGGGGTGGGACAGGCATGTGGGGAATGAGAGATTGTAGGCTAGTTGCAGCAGTTGGGCACCTTGGACTGAACAATTTTGTTTATTATCATACCTTATCTTGGCATTAGGAATCATTTTTTCCTTGTGGATTTTAATCCCCAGATCGGGGGTGACCTGTTGGTAAAAGTTTATGAGCAACAAACTCTATGGTTAGGAAAAACGTCTGAGCTTTGTGCGCAGTTGGTGACTCTTTATAAAATATAAGTGTCCTTTATGTGCTTGTCTAAATTACTATGTGCTTAAATATCTATGTTTGATATGGGTTTATTTCTTGTATGACGTTGCATATAATTAATTAATTTTATTATGTATAACATTTTCTGTACAAGTAAGTGTGATGTTGTTATTCAATATTTGTTGTCATAGATGCAGAGTATGATAGTTATGAAGTATTCATGTTAGTCAACTTTGTAATAATGGTTATGAGTTTCCAAGGTGAGCCTAGAATTGTCGTGCACACTGGGAAATAATTTGTGCATGCAAGAGGTTGTAATCGTAGTGGGGACAGGAAAGTAGTATGCACACAAGGAGAACATAATTTGTGTGCGGCGCCAGAATGGTTGTGCACGAAGTAGTAGCAATGTGTTCATAGTGGTTACATGTGCGGTAATACTTGTGTTCTTTGAATGATTGCGGACATAGTTGTATTATGTGTTAATTTCATTGGTATAACTAGTGTCTAAAGAGGAAAATTTGTGTGGCACGGTCCAACTAGGGATTGTGCATGTTACCTCACGAGTTTCTATGTACATTAACGTTATAGTCTAGAATATTCCCACTATATTTTTGGAGTGGCGTTGTTCAATAGTAATTTGGGGGTGTTATAGATTGGTATCAGAGCATTTTGTTAGTTTCGGTAATGGGGGACATTACATGGTCAATAGGGTATGTCAATTTGCAAGAAGACTAACTTCCACATACAAGCTTAGATTGAGGTGATTTTTTCACTGTTAGAATAATTTCATTGTATAGAATATCATTGAAGGGATGGAATCTAATCTCAAAAAGTTTTGACCCAAAAAAGTGTCATTTGATGCCTCAAGCCAGCTCTATAAGTTTCCAGACCCTAATCACAAAACTAGGACTTGCCCCTAAAATGGGCCCTACAATCCAATTCCTCCAATAGTTCCATATAGAAAGTACAAGATAGATGAAAAATTATTTAATGACCCATTACAAATCATACCTCCCCATTTAGGGAGGCTTTTGGTACCCAAAATATTTTACTAAATGAGGTGAGGAAAATTTTCCTCTACCTTCTACTTGGAGTACCATTTGTCCTTGCTTGTAAGTTTCCCTTTCAACCCAAACTACAAAATTTAATGTTGCTTATGTCTATTAGTTATGGAATTCTTCTTCAAAATCATATATCCTGCCAACTCTACTAGAGCTTCTAGTTCTAAGTACTCTATGGTAGGTAGGACTTGTTCATCAATTTATTGATTCAACATGGAAGGCTCATAGAGTTTCAAATTTTCCACATTCACTACTAAGTAAATGCACATATATGGGGGTAAATTGAGTCTATAGGAATCATCACCCACCTTCTCTAATACTTCAAAGGGACCATGCCACAGAGCCTTGATCTTCTTACTAGGACCCTATAGGCTTTCTTCATTTAGATGCAACCAAACTCTATATCCCACCTTAAATGTTTTCTCAATTCTATTATGATCGTGTTGGCCTTGTACTTTTCCTATGACTTCTTCAATGTCTCTTGTACTTGCAAATGTATCTATCTAATATTTTCAACAAATTTGTCTTCTTTTAATACATCTCTTATGATGTCTTATGTCACTCCTCCTTTCTATCCATATACAACATCCAAGGGCGATGGTGGAAAATACTCAAAGCAAGTTTCAAAATGGGACTTAATGGTAAAAATGTGGACCACTCTATTATAAGAGTGTTGAATATAAATTAAATTTTGATCATGGGTCTTTGGATGCTTCTTATTGTAACCCCTCAAAATATGAACCAAACTCCTATTGACTACTTCTATCTACCCATCTGTCTATTAGCGTAAATCTATAGATTATTCAACTTGGTGTCCATTTTCTCCCAAAGTGTAGTCCAAAAGGTACTAATAAATATTGTATCCTTATCTAAGATGATGCTCCTTGGTATCCCAAAGTGCACCCAGACCTTTTCAAAAAACATGATTCTTGCTTCTTTCCTTTTGATGGTGTTTTTACAAGGCATAAGAATGTATGTCTTGTTGATCTTGTCGATTACCACAAAAAGATAGTCATGTCCCTTCCCGGTTGTTCGAACACCACCCACAAAATCCATAGAGATGTTATCCTAGGGTCTAGTGGGTACATGTAAGTAATGGTATAAACCTTACTTTCTATTACTAGGCTTGTTTGTACAACAAAGTATGCATCCTCTAATAAACTAAGCTACATATTCTTTCATTTGGGGTCTGTTATAGCACAATTTGTAGACACAAGAAAGGCTAAAGAATAGTAGGTAAAACTGGCGAAACAAGAACCTTCCCCACCCAATGTCACAACAATGGGGAGGTTCTTTCTATTTAGGGAGGCTAGGCCTAGGGGAGACGTCCCCGGTGACCTGGGGTTTTGAAAGGGCAAAGGTTAACAGTACAAAGACAAATTTCCCCTTCACAGATTATCGCCGATCAGATAGTCCCAGCTAAACAGCCAATAATAGAGTACAACCAAAGAAAATAAAAGCACATGCTTGAAAAAATACCACAAGGAAACTGATACGTGCAATCTTGGTTAGTACTTCATATAAATTAGTGACTATCTGATATTCAATATGATCAATTTGAAAGTAAATGTTGATGAAATCAATGTTTAAAAAAATAGCAATAGCAGTAATGTCCCTTCACCAATAAATACTAGAATGATACAACATTCAATATGACAAATCACTTCTTAACTCAATTAATGCCTTCAACTACCATTCAATTTCTCACAAGATGAAACGTTGTTGCAATAAAGATGAAATATTCAAAGATGATGTCAGCACCTTAGGGTTAGTAGGTTAGGTTTAGTGTAGTTAGGGTTTCAATTCAAAAGAGTTTGAGAGTGTTTAGATCCAATTCTACTTCAACGCTGGAGGTCTGAGATTAGTGCCTTAGGGTTAAATGGAGTCAATCATGAAGGACACAAGAGTTGAAGGGGATGAGACTTAGAGGACTAGAGGGATAAGTTTTGAATTGTTTCTAAAGCAAGGCATCAAAATCGTAACCCTAGGGGAGAGAGGCTCACTCCGGTGTTGCTAAAGCAAGGCCTCGTTCTCTCTCCTCCTTCCCGGCAAACAGCTAGCTCAAATGAAAAACAAAGTCAAGACAAGAGGGTTTAAAGAGTGAGAGTGTTGCTAATTCAAGGCTCTTTCATCAAACCCTAAAAGAAAACAGCCCTAGGTGTAGATAACCTAGGCCTGGGACGTCCTCTTCCTCTTGAAGTCAAAAGGTATGACTAGCTTAAGGGAAGAAGAAAAAGGAGTATAGCTATCGCTAGGCTCTCTTCTTCTTCTTCTTCAATGGCTAAAAGTTTTTCTATCAGGGGACATGAGACAAGGACCTACTTGTGTGCTTGTCACCTAGGGTTTTTATTCAGAAAATTATAAATACATGTAAGAAATAAGACTACAACCATTCAATCAAGAAGTTTTGTAGAAAAATACTTACAATTCATCAAGAAAATAATCATGCAAACCCTAGTTATAACACCTTCCTTAAAAAAAAAACACCATAGAATGCCAAAAATCTCTTCCTTCAACAAGTGCACCTTCCTCAAATCAGCCAATAACCCAAATAGGGCGCAAATTTCAGACCTCACTATGAGTGAGTGAAAATTGATGATAAAAATGAGAGTCAAACCCCTCAATATATACTGTATCAATGACCTAATTTTACTTTTTAGGTCATAAAAACGTTGACAAGGCCATAATGTCAAAATCATATTGTTTTTACATTAAATGCTAAGTAAAAATCCCTAATCAAGTAAAAATGAGAGTAAAATCCCCTTCAAGGGAGGCGCTATCCCTTTCTAAGGAAAATGAGACACCAAGGAGCAAAATGTTAGCCCCCCACGGGCCTCTCCAACATGCCACATGTGCCACTGCTGCCCAGACTGCCTCCAAAAGCATCCATGAAGTTGGATGATGTCCTGGTGAAGATGGATACATCCTGAGCCTTCCAAGGCTGGCATTCCACTAAAAAGGGGTCATTCCCCCTCGGTCTAGTCCTCCTGAAGTGCCTCTGATGGAACGTCCTCTTCCTCTTCGGTGCAAAATCCCTGATCCATCTCCATCCTGTCTCTACCCCCTGATGGGGTCTCAACATCCATATGGTGGGCTTCTTCAGCCCCATGGAGGTCCGAAATGGTCATCTCCCCATGTGTACCGGTCCAAATGGTACCTGTCCGTCGGGCATGGTCCTGCACATCAAAAGCTACACCCTCCATGGGCTCATTAGTCATTGGGATCATAGCAATGTTAATCACATCTCATCATCAATATTATTAAACATATGCATAAAAACCCTAATACATCATTCAATAGCTCAAAGACATTACAAAAACCTCTAATACAAGATTGGAGAAAAAGACAAGACATCTTATTGGGCTAGTGTCCACAAGAAAAGGAAAGTTTCCAGGAAGATTTCATCCAATCCATGTAAGTGAGGTGATGTGGCTAGGGGATGTCTAGACATGTGGGTGCAGTGGGGGCCAAGGATGCATAATGTTATTTGTGGGTGCCTTTGTAGAAGGCGAGCTGTACCTGTCATGGATGCATTTTTTCCAAGCCCCTTCTTGCCTTTATTCTTTTTCTTGCTTTATTCTTTTATTTTCTTCTTTTTCTTATTTTCTTTTTATTCAAGGGCTAACCAGAGGACACTGCCTTGGCATGATGACCAGAGCTGACAGTGTTACCCACAAGTACTTTCACAGAGATGAGAAGGCTGGCTCATGATGAGACCCCCTTTCCCTTGGTCATGCAACCAAAGGTCACTGCCCTGGCATGGTAACCAGATGGTGGCAATGTCATACTGTTAGGTACCCATGAACCTAATAGGCTACCTCGTGATGAGACCCCCTATCTTCTAACTAGGTCTTGTTTGTTATTTTCTGGGTCCCTCTTGTTTCTTGCTGAGAGGATTTTTATTGCCTTCTTGGGGATCCCTGGGTCAAGCATCTCAACGTTTCATTTCTAGGATTTTGTCTTTTACCAACTGCTTTTACCTCCTGGGCCTTTAGCCTCTTCCTCCCACGAGATAAGGTGAAATCCTACAAATAGTTCAACCCAATGCCCGGACAAGGGGAATGGGATAGATGAGCGGGTGATAAGATGAAACAGTGGAGCTATGATGGGAGCAGACGATGGCTTTTCAAAAATCCCCCCAGTGGCAAACCAAGACCCATGGGCACAGGCTTGCTAGGGCACCCAGTCAATTTCCCCAAGCATGGTCAGTTGGGACAATGTAAGATCCAAGAAGTTGTTAGAGATAAAAGGAATCAGACGCATATATTTAAAGGTTTCAATGATCAAAAGTGACACATACCATGATACCTAGACCAATTACCTCATGGAGCAAGAACCTCTTCTGATACATGACCAAGCTGATGGTGATGGATGCTACTGTTGCTGACAAGACAAAGATCATGGAAGAAGAAAAGGATGGGCCCTCCAGGGCCATGCCCAGGTCAATCCTGCTCTTGGTACTCTATGTCTAGGACCTGTCAGCCTCGAGACATGATCTCCTAGTTATCCCTAAAAAGCGGGGATAACATCTGGCTCCAACTCGGGGACATGTGCTCACCATAGAGCACATGATAACCTCAGCATATCTGGCATAACCTGTAGACCTGCTCAATCTCGATAGAAGAATCAGTAACAAAAATGGGGTTGTAATGCCACCCCAACATACATATAAACTGAAAGAAAACAATCAATAATGCAATGTGAAAGAAAACTAACATGAAATGCAAATGGTATAATACACGAATACAAAATGCCTACTTACCTGCATTTACTTGTGAAGTCAGGTTACCCCATCCTAGTGGGGTTTGAGGAGGTGCCCACTGATGGGCACTGTGCGCCTTCGTCCCTCCAGTGTAGATAGGTAATAAGAGTCATTAATTGACTTTCTTCCAACCTTAAAAGGGACAAGCCAAAAATGATTGTTTCCTTTGATATTAGTAGTCTTCCCTTTATTGGCATCCCATATCCATACTACGCCCCCCTCCTTGTACTCTCTGACTTTGAAATTGGTCGTTCCTTGAACAACCCTGGTGTATTATGTAGAGGGAGGTGGGTGGCATTCTACTATAAAGATTTCCTACTACGAAGGATGGATCCGTACATCATCTTCCACTTTCTTTAGTATTTTCACAGTCTTGGATTCCTGGCCTTTGAACTCATCAAGGAGTTGTTGGTATTCCTCTTTATTGATCCATTTAATCTGATTAGAATTTTCCTCCTTTGTAAAAGGCGTATCTTCTAGAGAATATTTATGAGGAGTTTGTCGTTCTTTGTCATCTTTGATGGAATCACTGGGCTATTGCACATAAGTTGTAGTCACAGGTACATTCTGGATACGACCAATAGTTCCATCTTTCAAAGGTCCATCTGATCCTTGGAAAAAATTGTCAAATCGCTCTTTGACAGATGGTACCTTGATGAATTCTCTCAAAGGGATGGTTACAAACATCTTGGATAATGCCCCTTCAAGGTCAAAGTTAAGGTTAACCCTTTCAGTCTTGGATGTTTTAGGAAATATTACATCCAAAGGTGGGTTTTTTGTTTGGTCAGCGGCAGGTTGTTTCAACTTCTTTCTTCTATACACCTGCAACTCTTGTTTCTTTAGCTTTTCTTTTGATTCCTGGTCTAGTTTGTTTATTACTGCCATTTTGGTTGACCTGGTCGCTTCTTTTATGGCCTCTTGATGCTCTTCAGAGGTGATATTTATTTGAGGGCCTTCTATGATGTGGTTCATATTGTTCACTTGTTGATGGCCACCATTACTGTAAGGACACTCATGTTCCCAATGTGCTTCACTGCATTGAAAACACCAAGGGTTTTCATCCACAATGATGGTGCTTGGAACTTCTATGTCTTTGAAAACATCTTCATTCCACTCAACGATATTACTTACTCTATGTAATGGATAGCCATCTTCATCCAAATCTCTAGAGATATTAGAGGCATCATCAGGATAATCACCCCAATCTGTATCTTCTTCTGTCAAGGGAAAAGTGGGGAAATCTTGAAACAAGTATGGATCCATTGATTTGTAATCACTAGGTCCAAGATCATCTATTAATGATAAAGAGGGTGTTTTCTCATCTTGCTCAAACTGAACGGTTTGTAATAGTGTGGGAGTCCCCTCAAAAGATAATTGGTCATCCGAGTCTTGCTTTGTCAAAAAATGAACGATTTCGCGAATTCTTTTAACCCTTTGCAAGATACAGGACATACTAGCATCTAAGTTGTTTGCATTATGTACCCGGGGCTCTTCAGACCTATTGGTTTCACTCATATCTTGTTTTTCCAACATTGGTGTGTTCAAGACACACACGGAATCTTCAAAGTTATGTTTTTTATGAGTGGCCACACCCAAATCCTTGAATGGTTCACGATGTCTTGAGACGTTTGAGACATTGTTGATGTTTGAGAAAGCTGTGCTCCATTTCCTTTTGGGAGGCATGAGTTTTACCTCCAGAATTTCTGGGAAATTGGGTTTAGCTTCGGTGATATCCTCATCACTATATTCCAAAGGGTGATTATTGTATGAGAGATTGACTTGATGGATGTAGTCTTCGAATTCAAGGTTCTTCTCAATCTAACAAGCAAAATCTTGTGCTTCTTCTAGAGTCGAGGGTGACTGATCTTTGAGAGTAAACTGCAAAAATCCTTCCAACGAGTTCAAGTAGTGTTGGAGGACAACTTCTTCTGTGAAACTAGATCTGATCTTCTTGAGGAGAAGGTTGAACCTATCATTTAAATCCCTAATGCCCTCGCTATAGGCTTTGCAAATATCAGTATATTGAGAGTAAAGGAAATCCATGCTTTCTTTTTCACACCAATCTTTCTTGAAGGCTTGTTCAAGATCTTCAGGGGTTTTGATGCTTCCTTTCG
>ML834595.1:53303-82418 GCA_009831015.1 Picea engelmannii | reverse complement strand
GTAGTGTGATTATTACTTTGGGAGATCAACTCTATAGGGTACCAGAGGCAATCCCAACTGTTGATGTTTGGACAACATCAGGAAGACATTCTCTTAGAATAATAATTAATAATATAATTATTGATTATTAAATATCATATGTAATAAGTAAATGATAATAATAAATAGTTATTGATTATTCAAGGGACACATCCTTTCATTGATGATCATCATATGTTCCTTATATATGGAACACTCATCATTGTAATAATATATCGATCATATCTTATATGAAGAAAAAACAACATGGTATCAGAGCAGGACTAGGATTGACTCCACAGGAGGGCCCATGAAAATGAGAGTAGAGTAAAATGTTGGGAGTGTTAAATTTATGGGGTTGTTACAATCTCTATGTACAACACATTTACTTTTTATTCCTACCTAAATTATAAAAATAATTCCATAAATTATGGGGGGCAATAATTTCTAGTAAAAAAGTCTAATTACCTAAATATGAGGAATGTATTGCATATTTACTTCTACCTATATTTATGCAAAGAATGGCATGAATTATGGAGGAACATTTTAACAAAGTCAAATTCTATGTGGATGGATTATAACCAAATTAATCTTTGGGTAGTTACAGAGGTATTCTCCAACTATTTATAAGAAAGAAAATTAAATTGGATTTTAAATTTAATTTTTCAAAGAGACCTGTATTTTTTGGATCAATCTAATATTACTATAAAAAGACACTTGAAAGACACAACAATAGACACACATATTTTCTCTCTCTCACACATGGGATAAGTGATCTAAGGAAGAGACTAAGAAGTTGAAATTTTCTGAGTTACTTAGTGACGTTCTAGTGTTTAGTAAAGTAATATCGTATATCATTGGAAGTAATTACCACTTGTGGAAAATTGTTCTTGTTTAATTTAACACTAGAAAATCAACATGGTTAGCCGTATGACATTGAGTATATTATGGATGTGTGTTCGTAGCCATATGACATCGAGTATATGATGAATGTGTGTTGGTAGCCATATGAGATTGAGTATATGGTGGATATGTGTTGGTAGCCGTATGACATCGAGTATATGGTGGATGTGTGTTGCTAGCCGTATGACATCTAATATATGTTGGATGTGTGTTGGTATCCGTATGACATCGAGTATATGATGGATGTGTGTTGGTATCCATATGACATTGAGTATATGATGGATGTGTGTTGGTCATAGTAGAAGACATATTATTTAGAGTGTCACTATATATAGTTGTGCATAAGATAAATTGATCTCCTCTAGGAGATGATTTTTGTTGTTCTTGTTTCTTGTTCCAAGAAGGTCACCGTTAATATATTTGAGAAGGAGCCATAATGAAGGTCTCATGAGGCATACATGGAGGGAAATACCTTCAAACATGACATCAAGGAGAGAGATTTCTAGACATGATGCTTAGAGACATGAAGTCTCTAGGAGCATTGTACCTCCCAGGACGAGACCATGCCAGATAACAGAGACAATTCCAATGATCATGGATACAACAACTCAAGACTAGTTGTAGCACAACAATGGTAGATCCAGTAGAGGAGGAAAACAAATTATGAGACTCATAGGGAGTAGATGTAGTAGTCCCAGTACATGAGTCGAGCCATGAGATGTTGAGGAAGCAGGCATGGCAACAGTTCCAATGTATGTAGAGGCACTCCCAGAGAGGGAAGTGGTACTACATCTAGAGGGAGAAAAGATTGAGGTACCTACAGATAAGGAGGAATAGCTACCTTTAGTGTCAAAGGGAGCAGAGACATTGAAGGAGTCACCTCCAACTCCAAAGGGAGTGTTGATGTTTTTCAGCTTCGTGAGACATTTGTTTCATGAGGGAACCTCAATATATCAAGTATGGTCCAACATGACTTAGCATGATCAACATTTACCTATGTTTCTATGGGCAAAGGAATCCATGACTAAAATGTATTTTCAGAACATAAGTCCTCATAAGACTTTGAGGAACATGATTCTGGTGAAGCCTGAGGTTGGATGCTCCAGGATATTTGGGTGTCAAGTATACATTCATGTACCCAAGGAGAAAAGGATCAAGCTATACCCTTCAGGAAGAAAGGGTACATTTTTGGGGTACAATGAGTCTTAAAAGGCATGCTAGATCTACATCCCTAGTCTGAGAAAGATTGAGGTGAGCATAGATGTTACCTTTGAGGAGGAGGTATCCTTTAAGATATCTAGAGGATCCCACATTGAGATTGATCCAATTGATCCTGTAGCTCCAGTTGATGTTCCCAGAGATATTGTAGTACATCGGAAGAGACCTACATGGGATCGTGAGACTCTCCAGGAGGCAAAATTATATGCATCTCCTTGTGGTACCTTCCAAGTGAGAAAGAGACCTCATATATATTCATGATATTCCATAACTATGAGCCACATCATTCATTTTGAGCCTTTCTGTTACGAGGAGGCAACTAGTCATCCAGTATGGAGAGATGTCATAATGGAGGAGTATCAATCCATCATGAAGAATGATGTGTGGGATATTGTTTCGAGACTTGAGGGGAAGTCTGTAGTGACTTCCAAATGGATCTACAAGATCAAACACACAGTTGATGGGAGCATCAAGAGGCACAAAATGATATTTGTTGCTAGAGGATTCTCTCAAGTGGAGGGAATAGATTATGAGGATACATTTTCTCCTGTTGCTTAATACACTTCTATCCGAATGATTATTTCCCCTGCAACATCCATGGGTTGGAGAGTACATCAGATGGATGTAAAGACAACCTTTCTCAATGGAGAGATTGAGGAAGAAGTATACATCGAGAAACTACATGGTTTTGTGATACATGTGAAGGAGTCTCATGTGTGTAGGTTAAAGAAGGCCTTGTATGGAATCAAGCAACCACCTTGATCTTGGAATGTGAGGATTGATGGACACCTGATGATTTTTGGGCTTCACCAAATGAGTTGTTGATCCTAACCTGTACTACAAGACTGTTAATGGTGAGTCCTTGACTTTGGTCCTCTACGTTGATGATTTATTCCTCACCAGTACTGAGAGCCTTATTGTTGAATGCAAGTATGCGTTGGCCTCTAAGTTTGAGATGAAGGACCTTGGTATGATGCACCATTTCTTGGGACTAGAGGTGTGGTAGAGAACTGATGAGATCTTCCTGATTTAGGGGAATTACACAATTGAGATATTGAAGAAGTTTGGGATGCTGAACTTAAAGCCCGTGGCTACACCAATGGTGACAAATCTGAAGAAACTAAGTGTGTCTTCTTTCGATTCTGACGAAATTGATTCAACTCTCTATAAATAGCTAATTGGTTCATTGATGTATCTAGTTAACACCAGACCAAATATTTTCTATGCAGTGAGTCCACTTAGCCAATTTATGAGTCAACCGAGATAGACACACTAGATTACTGCGAAGCATGTGTTGAGATACTTGCGAGGCACAGTTGGTCATGGTATGAGATATACTTCCAGTATTGATATGATATGGTAGAAATATATTGAATCTGATTGGGCAGGGAGTGTAGTGGATAGAAAGAGAGCCTTCGGGTGTTGCTTCACTTTGGGATCTTCCATGGTTTCCTGGTGTAGCAGGAAGAAAAATTATGTGGCTTTGAGCACAACAAAATTAGATTACATTGCATTAAGTATGTCAGTCTGTGAAGCAATGTGGCTTCGCAAGATCCTTGCAGATTTATCTGAATATGTGCTGAATTCCACCATTATTCATTATGGTAACCAAAGTTATGTGAAGATCTGAGAGAATCCATTGTTTCATGACAAATTGAACCACATTGAGATCAAGTACCATTACATCTGAGACATCGTACAGAGGAAGGAAGTACTGATGAAGTACCTTCCTACAGATGAGTAGGTTGTTGATGTTCTTACCAAACTAGGATGAAGATCAAGTACTTTCGTGACAGACTTGGCATGGCATAGAAAGCGTCCCTCGTTGAGAGGGAGTGTTGATGTTTGCAGCTTCCTGAGACATTCTCTAGATTGTACTCCTATGTGAATGAGTTGAGTTGATATGTGATAACACTTATCCGAGAAGGGATAAGTGCATTTGGGATTATATCCCAACGTCTCTTGTGGAGAGAACATGAGGAAATTCCCCATGTGGAGAGCACACGAGGACATGTCAAGGGATTTGACCTTGACATCACACACTATGGGGAGTTGACCCAAGTGTTTCTAGAGGGAGTAGCCTCTAGAAGTCCACATGGGAGTGCCATGTGTGACAAACATTCTCCAGATTGTACTCCTCTATGAATTGAGTTGAGTTTATCTGTGAGGACACTTATCTGAGAAGGGATAAGTAAGTTTGGGCTTATATCCTAATGTCCCTTGTGGAGATAACACGAGGACATGTCAAGGGAGTTGACCTTGATGTCACACACTATGGGGAGTTGACCCTAAGTGTTCCTCGAGGAAAAAACATCTAGAAGTTCACATGGGAGTGTCATGTGTGACAAACCTTTTGCTACTATGGTGGTTGTGTACCATTGGCAAAGACTATGTGTCTATGGAGAGTAGTTGTATACTACTATGGAAATATACCTCCCTAGCTAATAGGGAGTGGTTATGTTTTAGCATCTGGTAGACCTTCTCCTAGATTGGGTTGTGGACCAAGGGAGATAAGATACATTTATCATAAAGATGCACTTGTGGTAAGTGGGCCTATACGTAGTCCTTCCTTGATCATGACATGGAATAATATGGACTTGAGGTGCTTGAAGTGCTTTCCATGAGTTAGTTATCATTAGGCTGACATTCACTCACATGTGTGTACTTGTAGTGAAAGATCCTGGTGTGGTCTTTGTCCTAGTCATGGTGATTTGACAAGGAATAATAAAGAATCAACATGCTATATTTTATTACATGTGGAACCAGAGTGAGCCTGATCTTAGAGAGAGTTAATTGGCTCATAGGGAGAGCTGTAGAAGGAGTTTCTCCTCAGTTCAGGTGGGAGAGAGACGTCTCTCAAGACTGACAGATAAGTGTCATGAGTCTAGGGTGAAGTTTGTATACTTCAAAAACAAGCTTGGCATTATGCAGAATGTCTCCCTCGTTGACAGGGAGTGTTGATGTTTGGAGAATGTTGGGAAGACATTCTCTTAGAATAATAATTAATAATATAATTATTGATTATTAAATATCATATATAATAAGTAAATGATAATAACAAATAGTTATTGATTATTGAAGGGATGCATCCTTTCATGGTTGGTCACCATATGTTACCTATATATGGAACACTCATCATTGTAATAATATATCGATCATATCTCATATGAAGAAAAAACAACACCAACTATTGCAGTCTCTTTGATCTCCACGAAGTAGTGTAGAAAGGTGGTCTCTTAGACTAGGAGATTTTTCCTCTTTATGGTTCGGTCAAAAGGTGAACAAAATATCATTGCAACCACCAAAACCTCTGCACAAGGTCTCTCTATACAACAACAATAGGTGGACAAGATAGTAGAAGAGAACAATGACATATTTTCCTCGCCTACCGGGGTGCCCATGCACTGTCAGGTAAATAACTCAATTTATTTGACACCCGATGCTCCTCTACCTAACGACCCTATCTACATGCGTTCTATTATGGAGAATGAAGAAATCAAACTCCATATCCAAGAGATAATTATGAAGGGACACATTAGACCAAGATCCTCACTTTGCGAGAGCCCAATTGTTCCGGTACAGAAGAAGGATGGGACATGGTGACTTTATATTGATTACAGAGCCATGAACAAGATCACAATCAAGAATCGACACCCAATCCCCGAGATTGATGATCTTCTCGATCAACTCAATGGAGCCAATTTTTTCAATAATATTGATTTGAAGTCAGTCTACCACCAGGTGTCGATTGAGTAAACTGATGTATGGAAGACAACCTTCAAGTCTAAAGAAGGTCTCTTCGAGTGGTTAGTCATGCCTTTTGGTTTGACTAATTCCCCTACCACATTCATGCAGATGATGGATGCAATATTGTGTCCATTCAAAAACTCCTTTGTGGTCATATATTTGGATGAAATCCTCATCTTCAACAAAACTTGGGAGGAAAATTTGAAGTTAAATAATGACCGTCATTAAAAGTGGTCCATGTACCTACAAAAATTCCACTTGAACATCAAGTACAAGAAAGGCCACACCAACCATGTCACATATTTCCTTAGTCGACCCCCGGTTGTGCCGCTTACCATAGTTCTTAACTTCTTTGGGAATGAGATGTCTCGGTGGAAACAATTATACAATAATGACTTTGACTTTGCTGCTGCCTATCAAAGATTGAGCATAGGAAAAAAAGTTCCAGACTTTCATATCTACGATGGATTGTTATTCCATATGAGTCATCTCTGTGTTCCTTCAAGTGAGTGTGCAAAGTTAATTTGGGAAGCTCATTACAGTTGGGCAACAAGACATTTTTGTGTAGACAAAAAAATGGTAGTACTGCAAAAGAATTTTTATTGTTCGAAGCTTCGACAAGATGTCCGCAAGTACATCAAATCCTACACTTCCTGCGCCATTACCAATCCCGCCATAAAGAAACATGGGCTATACACCCCTTTTCCTACTACAAATATACCTTTGGAGTCCATCTCCATGTATTACATGTCTGATCTGCCTTCAACCAAGCATGGGAATGATTGTGTCTTCATGGTCGTTGATTGATTCTCTAAGATGGAAGTGTTGGAACCCTACAACCGAGGCCACCACCAAATTATTCTTTGAACATGTTTGGGTTCATTTTGGGCTCCCACAAACCATTATCTAATATTGAGACAGTAGGTTCCTGAGCATTTTTTGGTCTAGCCTATGGTCTATGATGGACACAAAGTTGACCAAATTGATTGCCTTCCAATCACAGACTAATGGAAAACCAATGGTAGTCAACATGATGATTTTCCATATACTGAGGATGTACAATTCCAAACATCTACACACATGGGATGAAATCCTTCCTTATGTTTAACATAGCTACAACAGATCTCTCCAAAAATTTATTGGCCATAACCCTGTTCATGTGTGCTTGGGGTTCCAACCATTGGCCCCCATTGACGTAGCTATGTCTATTGCTGCTGCACAAGAAGAGTCCCCACATGCTCAGATCAAGGTTGATTGAGCAACCAAATTTTTTGATTGAACCCAGGACATCCAACAACAAGTTCATGGTATTTTGTAGAAAGCCAATTCCAAGTACAAGCGACGCCACGATCGACAATGGGTGCCACACAAGTTTCAGGTGGGAGATAAGGTATGACTACATTTGCAAAAAGAACGCCTCATAGGACCTGATCAGAAGATACTCCCACTCAAATACAGGCCTTGCACCATCCCCAAGGCTGTGGGTGAGAATAATTTTGAATTAAGTATTCCTCCTTTCCTTGGCTTGCACTCGATATTTAATGTGGAACTGCTTCAACCATATTTTCCACCTCTCTTGGACACTTCGGACGAGACCCAACACTTGGATCCTACAAAAATAAATCTCGAATGCATTGAATATGTGACAGTTTATTAGATCATGGAAACCAATATGAAGGGCATGCACCATCAAAACATCCAACTCTATCAGGTCGTCAAAGCAACACAATTTCTTCATCAGGGAAAGTGGCTCACCAGGATTCAGATTCAGTAGAAGTTTCCCCATCTAATGTAGGAAATTGACGCACCAGATACCATTTCTTCCGAATGGGGGAGGAATGATCTAGGCGGACATCAGTGGCCACCCACCTATTCCTCTAGCTCAAATTATAGTTTCCATCTTAGTAGTTTTTCTAAAGTTTTTTGGGTCCCAAACTTTCAGGGTCGTTTTGAGGCCCTAAATGACATGTTTTATTACTTGGAAGTGGCCAATAATGGTTTTTTAGGATGCATTTTACCATTCAAAATGTGTAATGCTTGGATAAACCTTTCCAATGGGGTATCGAGTGCCCCAAAAAAAGATCGTATGCAAAAGTTGCGCCCTTGGGAAGTTGACGTATCAACTACTCACATCGGGGCCACAAACCATTTAGCGTTTCATCTTCACGAGTTAGGGTTTTGGATGTTTAGGGTTTTATCATTTTTTTTTATGTTAAAAAATCCTTTGGAGCCTCATTGTACTCAAATTCTTGTGAATGATTGTATCCGACACATCTCTCTTCAGATACAAGATACCACCATTCTAGCTAGCTTGTGTGCTTTGCATTTTATAGTCTTTTGTATTCCAAATAGTCATTAATAGAATTTGAGTTTTACTATTTTACTATATTACTTTGTTCCTTGCAATATCTTTGTGTATCTCCTTGTTATATCTCTGTTATATTTCTGCCTTCATGTCGTTCTCAAAATAATCTGGATCAGACATATAGACATTGATGACCACATAGGAAATGTTATTATGTTTGTTCCTAAACTTAGTGAGAATCTAGAGTTGGGTTTTAAAAGATAAATATATACATACCTCATGGCTATTTCAAAGAGTAAAGAGCCCTCCAAAGGCTCCTCTTGAATATTCTGCAATGGCTTCACTAGATCACCATATGATTTTCCCAAGCTAGATTACATCTTCACCATCCAATTTGGTCTTCTGAATCAAGAGTATTTGTGGCTTCTTAGTTCTAACTAGATCCTTGATAACCATAGACTTTGTGGTACTATCTAAATCCATGTATTTCCAGGAGACCAAAATCATTATTTGGGTGGGATTGAGAGGGACTCTCCTTTAGTTGTTTCATTCCCACTCAGATGTTTTGGATGCTTCACCCCCCCATGATTTTGGGTATTATTTGTTGTGAACCCATTAATATGTCTTTGTGGGCTTGCTCTTCCCGAATGATTCTAGTTTCCTTCCTTCCAGATCTTCATGGAATATTCTTCTGAGATGCTCTATCTTCTTATCCATCCTCTCCTATACTCTTATTCTATGAATTATATTTTGAATCTAAGAATGCCATTTTCACATCCTTGAAGGATTCCATATCTTCTAGCCTTGGCTCCTAGAAATTGGAATCTTTGTTTTTTGGAATTTTGAATAATAATTGTTTTTATTTACGCTTCTTAAGGGGAACTGCATCCTGATTCATAGGGGACCCAGATGCCGCTTGGTGTTACGAGGACAATCTCTCTATGGCTAGGGTGAACCACAACAAACATGTATGACCGAAGAAATCAACTCAATTCCAGCATATGCTATATAAAATAATGTATAAGAGAGATAAGAAAGAGGCCTACCTCGTCCAAACGTTCGATGATGTCCACAATTGAGCACTTTGACCCAAATATTTATACCTGCAAAAATTTCTCAACAAACAAGCAAAGCAAGCATGTAGTGATGATATAATAGGTTAGCACATTAGATAGCATAATCCATCAATATACAAAACAAACATGCCCATGGATCATAACACATATATTTGCAAGATATCAATTGGACGGGAAAGGAGTATTTCTATTAATAAATGATCAACATAAGTGAAACATTACAGACTTCCATGTCGGCATGGTTCGAAACCAAGAAACCAAGTTCCTTCCAACTGGGCCTCCACCACTTCAATCCTCCACCAAAGACAAGCTCATATAAGGGATACAAAGAGGTTCTCCATCAATAAGGGAAGAGCTTGGGGGATGAACACTATGTTCATACTTAAAGGAAAAAGGGATGCATACTCAATAATGAAGTAATAATTTCTCCAGAGTAACTTTGCTCTCAAAGTTGAATTCTCTCTCCTTTTTCCATAGCTCGGAATTGGCTTCTTTATAGCCTTCAAAATGAAATTGAAGGGCCGAGTTGGAATGTTTCTAGTATTAGGAAGGCCAAGGATCAAAGATCTCCTGTCATGACATGGAAACCCGATATTAAATTTTGATTTTCTGGCACAAATCCTGATGTACGCAGGCTGTAGTGGAGTAGCTAGCATATAGGCTTGTTGTATAGCTTGCAAGGTGTGTACAAGTGGAAAAATAATTATTTTTGTCTTTGGATTCATCAATCAAGGAAAGTAAGTTTGCATAGGGAAATGGAGTAAGGCCCTCTCTACAAGATTGCATAGGGTGAGTTAAATCTTGCTCTAACACTTGGATGGAACGTTTCTCCCTTATTTGTATCCCATCATCGTCGAGAACTAGGGTGGCATCTTTCTTGTTTTCCTCCAACTGAGATAAACATTTAAAACTATTTTGTTTGGTAGGGGCTACATCCTTTCGAGGGTTTTCAACATTTTTGACCGGAGATTTGGACCCAACATGAGAGGGAACAATGAAACTTTTTGGGGGCAGAACCAACATCGATTAGCACCAAATTTCCTGGAAACCGCTTACAATTGCTCTTCCTTTCCTGTTCCTGCAAAGGGAGATGGGTCCACCTTTTTGAAATTTCTCGCAAAATGCCCATATTCATGGCATATTTTTCACTTGAAAGGAAGTTTTTTGTAATCCAGTTGTTGCACATGCTACCAGTTATCAAAAGTAATGAAAACTGCTTCTGGAATCCATTTCTCAAGATCTACTTCGATGCAAATTATTTCACAGGAGAAGATATTCTCCTCTGGGTCAGCTCGATCAATATACCTTCCAACGGAGTTCCCAATACAACAAAAGACATCATCACTCCAACAATGAAGAGGGAGATGCAGAATATGAACCCACATCAAAACAACAAAAGGAACATCATTCTTAGGACTAAATTTAGAGGTCCATTTATTCAAATACATCCTTATTTCTCCTAAAAAATATGGACCACTCCATAATATATGATCCCTATATTCCTTGTGCTCGAAGAGGAATATGAAAAATCCTCTATTGCAAAAGAAATGGCTCATGGAGTCTCTGATGTGAGGTTTCAAATTTTTCTCAAGCCAAGTTGCTACCATCTTTAGAGAGGGAAAAATGCCCATAAACGGACCAATCAAACCCCAATCTATGAGAGCTAAGGTTTTCTTCCCAGAAGAAGAGGGTGAAAGTGGGATCTTGGGCATCTCATCCAACTTTTTAACAAATTTGGAGGTCTAAGGTTTCAAGTTTTTGACTGAAGAAATCATTATTGGAGAAAAATCCTTAGCATCATCATCTTGAGGGGTATATCACTCCCTCCCAATGCCATCATCCACCCTAGTTGAACTAACACCTAGGGTTTCAATTTCTCACACCATATCACCCTCTCCCTAAATTGCATGGAATGGTTCAATTTTTTTAATTTTTTTACTTTGTGTTTAGGAGAAACATCCATTTCTTATTTTTTTGGATTATAGTTTAACTAGTAGAAATATCTTTTGACATTATGCTGGAAATATGTATGCACTGTTAAGAGACCTGCTTTTTTGGCTTAGTTCTTTTTGAATAACATATATTTTAAAAGGGACAATGCAAGGTCCATGATTTTTGTAAGTGTAGAGTGCACGTGAAAAATATAATTTCCATTCAAGCTATGATTAAAAATCATGTTTTTTTCTTTAGAAAAAAAACATACAAATATATGTGTATATTTCTTTTTCCAGTGAAAAAAGTCTAGTCCTTTTATTTATAAGAAGAGTACTTATATACAAGTTAGCAACCTTAAGCATGATATGGGTCAGACCACAATGGTTCAGAGAAAGTCTCCTAATAGTATCATATAATAAAGTCTAGAAGATGTCCATACAGATATAGTGAGGAAAGTCCATAGAGAAAATGTACGCCTTACTTGGGACCAATAGAAAATTGTCTTTGACCTGTTCAAAAAGCATAAAAACTTTATCACATTGTGAGGTATGCTTATAAGAAAAAATTTTCACCTCACCGTCCATGTGGTAAAAAAAAAGGGTCTAAAATGTGTTGTGGAGACCCCCTTCATAGTATGAAAAAAATACAACACTCTCAAATCCATATGAGTTTAATCCTTGGCCAATTGGTTTGCTTTTGTGTTAAACACTATGAATATGTGAATGATAGGATGGAGATTCGGTGGCACAATGCACTCTTGTCCCTAGCTACTCCCATGCTCGCTTGGTGTAGTATACTTGATGTGTTTATGGATTCATTCATCCAGAGTGTGATGGTTTTGGAGTTACCATACATATCTAATTCTATTATTCCAAATTCCCAAGAAAATTCAAGGATGGTGCTGGTGATTAAGGGATTTCCCCCCCGTGATCGTGGGTCGTAATCAAAGCAGAGCAAGACTAAGTGAAAGATATAACCATCTCCCCATAGTGACAAGCACACACAAACCAAATAAAATAACTACTTTAATTAGGAGAAGGTAGGGATAGAGAGGAGAAAAGAAGGTGCACCTTGTTCTCTCGTTTGATGTCGATCCCTAATCCAATTCGCTGAAGAGCTCCTTATCTTCTGCTGGAATGAAGCTGCAATAGATATACAAACTAGGGTTGCGACGAAAGTAGTTATATGATCATAAACATGTGCATGTAATATGTCAGATTCAAAGTATGCATACGAATAAATGTAGAATGAAGACAAATTTGGGGAAAAACAAGCTCTTTTATTACCAACAAATGGAAAAGGTAAGTTGCAACCTTGTCCATCCTTAGGCACCGTCTTGAAGCCAAATTTCTTGGTTCCTCTGGGAATCTTCAAGCATCAACTCAAATGATAAAGACTTCTCTCAATGACTCAAATATGGATAAGGAGACACCCTATAGTCATATAAAAGGAGAAAGAATCTTTGGAAAAGGAGTTTCCATATTAAAGGGGATGTTGCTCAGAGAATATAGGGAAAGGAGGCTTGCTAGATGCTAGAAACATAACTTTGCACCAAGGGACCTCTCCCTTCCTTATCCCTCCATGGTTGTTTTATATCTTCACAAAGAGGTTCAGGGAGTTGAATTCCGTTGTGTAAGGGAAATGGTCGTTGGGAAATGAGCCCAATCAAAAAACCCGCCTGAAAACACACATTTTTTTTTTATTTTTCACCAAAAATGAGGGCATCCACAAGTTGTAGTGAGGAAATGGATGCATGTTTGTGTGTTGCACTAGGGAAACACGTAGATATGCTCTTAAAGCAGGTTTTTTAGATGATTTTGGAGGTGAATTTTAGGGAAAAGTCTAGCAAGCATTGGGAAAGGGTTTGGCCATGGCACAAAAGCATAGGTGTGTATTTTTGTGCTATAACAGATGCCCCCTAATGTGTGAGGTCAGAAGGGAAAATGATGGCTAAAATACATTATGAACTCTAAGAGGAGAGGATGCATCAAATTATCCACATAGGTTCCCGAACAACTGATCCAAAAATAAATAACCATCAACAAAGATCAAGCAAGAGTTATGTCTCCCACGTTGGGCATATCCATGCTCTAGAGTGATAAAGCATGGCCACAAAATCAAATACATTGTGGATCCATGGTACATATGAGAGTATGACCAATGTCCATGGCCACGAATAATACACAGTGGATCCATGGTACATATGAGAGTATGACCAATGTCCATGGCCACAAACAATATACAATGGATCCATGTGATAAATATAAAGTAGCAACCATGGCCACAAAAAATAAACAATTGTTATAGGAAAATTCCCCTGTAGACAGGTGAATATACTCTTGTATTCTAGATCCCTAATACCAAGACAGAAACCTACAAATGGACACTAACATCCCTTTGAATTCAATTACCTAATCAGAAAGAGAAAGAGAAGGAAGAAAGTGTGATGCACCTCATTCCATGGTTTGTCCTCACTGCCTGCAATCTGAATTTGGTATCCAAAATCTTTAGCACCAGTTGATACATGCAATGCATTGGACAAGAAAAATACAAAGAACTCCTACTCTACTCTACAAGATTAGACTAATCAAATTTATCTATCAAGATCGACAATCATATGCAACAATACACAATCTTGAGGGAAATAGGCCAAGCATATATTAATGAGAACATTAAAAAGACACTTACAATATGTAGATGCAGTTGCAACAACCTCTCCAAGTCCTCCTCATCCAGCCCTTCCACGATGCTCCCAATATCATAAATTTGATACCCAAAATCTTCCTCCCAAGATCATAATTTTGATACCTCTAATCTACCCTTCTTCTCCATGGAAATCCCTCATTATATAGGATTTGGAGGCTTAACCACTATGGAGAGGATCACTCATCAGATCCACTAAAATGCGATCTCCAAGATATTTAGGGAGAAAATATCTCAAGTATTTTAGGGAGGAAATATCTCTCAAGGATTTTAAGGAGGAAATATTTCAACCATCCATGAGATCCTCAACCTCCCCTAAAAAATAGGAAACCAAATGTGATATGGATTCTCACAGTAAATTAATTTCCTTTTCATGAATATTAATAATAATTCACGTGCACATGGTATTTTGACCTTCATATAATATATTTCTCCTCCACATTGACTAGGGATTGTGACATATGTTATTTCATGGTGTTGAGGTGTATGCGACACTTAGTAAGGTGCATATGACACTTTTACGACACTTGTGACACTTAGGGCGAGGTACCTAGTTGTGGAAATTTTATGTGTAACAACAATGGATCCATGTCAAAGGAGATCATAGCCACGAAGAGATACATAATGGATGTATGTCTCAATATCAAGAATGAAGGATATCCAGAACCAAAAGAATGAACAAAATGATCCTCTGCAAGTACCAAAGTCTATGAGGTGGCACCATATGAGTCGAGAAGGGGCATAAAAGAGGTGGCACTCATACTTCACCCCAAGTCTTTACAACAATCCGTTGTGGTACAAGTCTATACTATGTGAATAGAGGAGCCAAATTTGAACAAAATGAGACATCGTTTGGTTACCGATCATTGATGTATACTGTTAACAAACACAAGACAACCCACCGATCATGATAATGGGATTCAAGGTACCATGGTACTATCTAACAAGTGTGAATGAATGAGCTGGCATTGAACACATGGTAGAAACTATCGAGAAAGGCACATTGAGGTATTCCCACTGTCAATAGCGAGGGAACCTGCCACTGATGACTGCAAGCCCCAAGGTACCAACCATAACTATAGATCCCTCTTCCAGAGCAAGATGTGTTGAAGTCGATGGGAGGGAGCCCGCTGGAAGGAAGGAATTAAGGCATCCTCCATCATCCTACATGAGGGGTGGCGGAAGGCCAAATATTTGGAAGAGATCAGACGAAGAGACTGACAATTTTGATGATGAGGCTTGACTTGGGAAGGCTGAATTGCAAGGTCAAAGGCTAACTTTAGAATGGTCGACATAGGTTGAAAATTTTCCCTTGAACATAAGAATGACACATTATGTGACTTGGGAAACATAACTATAAACTACGATATATTTGTGCCACATGAGGCATCAACAAACACTCCATATAGTTGGAAGAATAACCAATCGGGGGAGAAAAAAATCAAAGTGAGAAAAAGTCTCCTAAAGCCATACTAAACCCAAAACGATGAGATATTGACTCAAGATTGTGCTTTGTTCAAGGGTGACGAGACTGTTGCCAACAAAAGAGATATGTTTTTTCCCATTCTTTTTGTTTTTTGTTTTTATTTTTTTTCTTTCTCATGTTACATAAGCATGAAAAAAAATAAAATAATGCTTATTGTACAGTGGAGGAAACGCGTGTCACGGGCAAGAAAAATAGTTCCAGAGTGCAAGGAACATACCTATGCTCAATGCAAGGAAAGCATGTGCAGGATAAGGACACTCGGGGAAATGTCTCTTCCAGGGATAAGGTGTCGAGTCGCAAAGGCATAAATTGCAAGGCTGGGAACTGATAGGAATGCATAGGCAATCGGTTCAACAAGAACATGCTGAAGCCCACATTAGGCCTAAAAGCATGAACAGTCGATATGCAAATACAAATACGTCTCAACTTTGGAAAGTAAACTTCCCATAATGGTATTTTTCGTAAGTTTAGTCTCTAGGTCCTGAAAAAGAATAAAATCATATGAAGGAGAACTCTTCTGGTCACAATAGGGCAAGAGTATTCATTTTTCATACATAGTCCAATTGGTCTGGAAAATGGTTAAACTTATACCGAAAGTATGCCTCTTCAAAAATGTTTTAACGAGTGTGACATAGACAATATCACTTGATTATCTTTTCAATTTTAAGGAGTTTGAAAAGAGCTTAACTATGGACTCCCTCGTCCTTTTTTGTAAATTTAGTCCCTTGAGCCTAAAAAAGTATAAAACACAACTTAGGAGAACTCTTCTAGCCCGTAGACTAGAGTATTTTTTTTCATAAGTAGTCTTGTCTAGTTCAAAAAAGGGGTAACTTGTGTTGGACAGGCGTTCCTTCAGATCCATTTAACAAGTGTACAAGGAACAATGTCACTCGACAATCTTTTCAATTTTAAGGAGTCTGAAAAGTGCTTAACTATGGACACCATAATGTTGTTGGTGAACAACATATAAGATAGGGGTCCCACGGGAAATAGTACGAACGAGAAAGAGTAAGAAGTATGAATTTCAAATGAAAACTCATGGCAGGACTAAACAAGACCCCTGAGCCTAGACACAGACTTACAACATGAGAGCCATAATGCAAAAGGATTTGTTAGAAAAATAGGATCACGGAACAATAAAATAAAACAAATGCATAAATAAAACACAAAATATACATAATACAATAGAGACACATATATACTTGGTTCACCCAGTGTGGGCTACGCCCACTAGATAAATTTCCAGGTCCTTTCTTTTTATTATCCAACAAAATGAAGGGATACAACCTACAACAAACCCGCTATAACTTCCACTTCTTTCTCTCATAGTATCCTCTCTTAGAGTACAATATTCACAATGATCTACAAACACAATACAATTCCCTCATAAAAGAGGGTTGCCTTCTAGGGAAAAAAACCCTAACATAACTTCTATTGTAAGATCTGTGACCTTATAATGAATGGTCCAGATTTACTATGAAATCACAATATACATTTACAAGGCATTTTTTTCTTCGGGGGCTTTGCCCCCAAACCCTCACTGGGGGTCCACTTGCCCCCAGACCCCCCAGCCAGGGGAATGAGCCCCCTAGAGGGGTGTACAGTCTTCATGGGGTATAAACATGGCTAAAAACAAATACCTATGAATCAAGAAGATAATCAAGCTCCACACCAACAATCTCACACTTGGAGACTGATCACAACAACTCCACTGTTGTTGTACTTGCTGGACTATGATCCACCTTGGACCTGGAAAATTTCTCATCTTCACCTTCATGATTGAAGACCAAATGAAACTGAGCAGGAGCTCAATTTCTCCCCGGTTACTCCCTTTGTTATCATGTCTAGAAGATTCTATCTAGTGTGTATCTTTTCCAACTTCAAATGTCCATCTTCCAAGATGAATCATATGAAATGGTACCTGAGATGTATATGCTTAGTATTCGAATGGAAGGCCGAGTTCTTTGCAAAATGAATGGAAATCTCGCTATCTCAATACAACCTGCTATCCTCTTGCTTCTTTCCCAATTCCTCCATAAACTTCTGTAACCAAATAATCTCTTTACTAGCCTCTGTAGCAACAACATACTCTTCCTCTGTTGTTGAAAGTGAAACAACCTTTTTCAGTTTCGAAATCCAACTTACTGTTGTTCCACCTACAGTAAAAACATACTCTGTGGTGCTCCTCCTGCTATCTTTAGCACCTGCCATATATGAATCAACATATCCCTGTAGAATAGTTTTTAATCAACATATCTGTGTAGAATAGTGTCTGAACCTCCAAAACATAATGCATGAGTAGAAGTACCTTTCAAATACCTGAGAATCCACTTTATTTCCTCCCAATGTTCTTTACCTAGATTGTCCATATACCTACTCACAACTCCCATTGCATGTGCAATATCTGGTCTTGTGAAAACCATCGCATACATCAAGCTGCCAACTGTTGATGAATAAGGGACCCTGGACATGTATTCTATCTCCTCCTATGTCTTCAGACACATTTATTTGATTAATTTGAAATGGCTAGCCAAAGGTGTACTAACTAGTTTTTCATTGTGCATTCAAAACCTCTCCAACACCTTCTTTATGTACTCACCCTGAGACAATGTCAATTTGCAATTTTTCCTATCTCTTGTTATTCTCATACCAAGGATTTTCTTTGCAGCACCCAAATCCTTCATCACAAATGAATTAGATAATTTCTTCTTGAGCACATTTATATCTTGCATATTAGACCATGCAACAAGCATGTCATCTACATACAATAGAAAGATAATATAGCTTCCATTTTCTAGCCTTTTAAAATAAACATAGTGATCAGAATGACATCTACTATAACCTTGTTCTATCATAAAACTATCAAACTTCAAATACCACTGCCTTAGATCTTTCTTTAGGCCATACAAGCTCTTCTTCAACCTGCATATGAAATTTTCCTTCCCTTTGACCTCATACCCCTGTGGTTGCTGCATATAAATATCTTCTTCCAAATCCCCATGGAGAAAAGTTGTTTTTACATCTAACTTTTCAAGATGAAAATATTCTACTGCCACAAGACTTAAAATAGTCCTAATTGAATTCATTTTAACAATAGGAGAAAATATTTCATCAAAGTCTATACCTTTCTTTTGTGCAAACCCCTTTACAACAAGTCTAGCCTTGTACCATTTTTTTCCTCCATCTTCTTCCTTCAACTTGTAAGCCCATTTATTCTGCAATGTTCTTTTTCTTGCAGGAAACTGAACCAAGTCCCAAGCCTGGTTATTTACCAAGGAATCCATTTCCTCTTTCATGCCTTGCTCCCACTTCTTTTTAGTGTCTACATGCATTGCCTCTTCATAACTTTCCAGTTCACCAGAATTAGTCAACAATAAATAATACAATGAAGGAGAGTATCCTTCAATGGGTCTACTTAACCTGATAGATATTGTAACAACACTTGTAGGAGTTTGAGGTACCTGCTGCTCCTGTTGTTGTACATTTTGATTTTATGGTACCTTTAGAATTTCTTTTTCAATGATCTCTTCAAGCACCATGTATTCCGGTTTTTCTTTTTCTTGCATCTTTCCCTACAACTGATCTTTGTACATGACCTTCTCATTGAATATGACATCTCTACTCCTAATGATTTTTTTTTATTTTCATAATCCCATAAGAGACAGCCAAAATCATTAACACCGTATCCAATAAAGGTACACTTCTTGGATTTTCCCTCAAGCTTTGTTCTATTTTCTTTATCAATATGGACAAATGCTTCACAACCGAAAGTCTTAAAAAAAAATAGTTTACCTTTTTACCTGTCCATGCCTCCTCTAAAATTACACCATTCAAAGATCTTGAAGGTCCTCTATTTATTAAGTAAACAAAAATATCTACAACATCTACCTAGAACTGTAAGGGAAACCCATCATGCAATCTCATACTCCTTACATGCTCCATGATTGTCCTGTTCATCCTTTTCGACACACCATTTTCTTGTGGTGTTACTAGAACTGTCTTCTCTCTACGAATCCCATGGTATGAGGAATAATCATCAAAATCCTTGTTGCAATATTCACCTCCATTGTCTGATTTGAGACACTTCAACCTTTTTTCTGTCTCATTCTCAACCAAATCTTTCCATTTTTTAAAAGTATTAAAAACATCATATTTTTGTCGAATGCAATAAACCAAATTTTTTCTAGTTGCATCATCAATACAAGTAACATAATAACGAGATCCACCAAGAGATGATACCTGAGATGGTCCCAATACATTTATATGCACAAGCTCTAACCTTTCACTCTTCTTTTCTTTTCCAACTTTGAGAAATCTGACTCTCTTATGTTTTCCATAAACACAATGCTCACATAAATCCAAATCAATTTGTTTAAGATCTGGCAACAAATTTCTTTTGTGAAGTATCTTCATCCCCTTCTCAGTCATGTGTCCATGCCTATGATGCCACAGTGTTGTATCCACTCCTGTAGAAGCTAAAGATATAGAAGAGTCAATATTACCAATACATAAATACAATGTACCTACCTTCTCTCGTTTTGCTATCACTAGTGATCTTTTGGTGACCTTCCCCACCTTATTTTTAAGTATGGATATACAACCTTCACTTTCCAATTTCCCTGTTGAAATTGTATTTTTCCTTAGATCTGGAACATATATTACGTCTTTCAACAACCATTTGTTTCCATTCATTTTCTTTATTCTTACGTTTCCCATTCGAACAATTTTGCATGGTGCATCATCACCCAAATGAACYTGTCCAAAATCACCTTGAACATAATCTAGAARWTTTTTCCTATGGGGTGTGGCATGAAATGAAGCCCCTGAATCTACTACCCAAGACTCAGAAATATCATCTAYAGAAAGAATCAAAGCATCTTGTAATACATCACATGTTACATTTTCTTCCTTATTTTTCTCCTGTTGTCCATCTCTTTGTATCTTTKGAGGTCTKTAGTCTTTCTTCAGATGTCCTTTCTTCCCATAATTCCAACACTCTATCTTTCCYAGTCTAGATTTGGATATGCCCTTCCTAGAATTCCCACAGTTCCCTGAKCCCTTTCCTCTATCCTTTTGTCTTCCYGTGTTCTCCATGTTTAACRCATTACCTGATGTCTCACYTGTGYTTTTCCGTCRCATTTCCTCGCTAAGGATAACACCAACAAAATCATCAAATTTTRAAGTGTTTGAACTAGAGACATAGTAACTTACATCCATGACCAAGCCATTCCAACTTTCTCGCAATGAKCACAATATTAGAAGATCCCTGATCTCATCATCAAAGTCCACTTTTAAAGAACTTAGCAKATTAGTAACTGTATTAAATTCATTTAAATGATCTGCAACAAACCCACCTTCTGACATCTTCATATTAAATAATCTCTTCATTCRAAATACCTTATTGGATGCTGAKGGTTTTTCATACAATTTAGCCAATGCRTCCATCAACTCCTTCGTCTTATTTTCTTTCAAAATATTGAAAGTCACTCATGCTWCCAGGCTCATCCGTATCGTTCCTAGTGCCTTTMTRTCAAGAATCTCCCATTCTTCATCCTTCATGGYCGTCAACGTCTTTGCTATTCCACCCAATGGTAAGAACATATCCTTCTRATATAAATAATATTCCATCTGCGTCTTCCATAACTGGTAGTTTTGGMTATTAAATTTCTCGACCCTAAACTTTCCATCTTCCGCCATTRCTCCCACTCGAACYAGGAACCCTCTTTTCCTRTGAGTTACCTTTCKCTCTGATACCAGTTGTTATAAAAATAAGATCACAAAACAATAAAATAAAACAAATGGGGAAATAAATCACATAARATACATAATACAATAGAGACACAAATATATGTGGTTCACCCATTGTGGGCTACRTCCACTAGAGAAATTTCCAGGTCCTTCCTTTTTATYATCCAACAAAATGAAGGGATACAACCTACAACACACCYGCTGYAACTTCCTCTTCTTTCTCTCACAATATCCTCTCTCAGAATACAATATTCACAATGATACAKAACCACAATACAATTCCCTCATAAAAGAGGGTTKCCTTCTAGGGAAAAAASYCTAACATAACTTCTACYKTCAGATCTGTGACCTTATAATGAACGRTCCACATTTACTATGAAATTAMAATATACATTTACAAGTAAAWTTTTCCTTTGGRGGCTTCTCCCCYGAACCCCCACTAGGGGCCCAATTTCCCYCRGRCCCGCCAATCGGGRGGATGAGCCCCCCAGACCCTRCAAGGYAGGCAAGCCCCCCTTGCAACCYRCCCAACATGGAGRGGTGTACATTCTTCCAGGGTGTACAKTCTTCATGGGGTATAAACTCGGCTGAAAATAAAGACCTCTGAATCRGGAAGATAATCAGGCTCCACAACCAACAAATTCTATACTAGAGTGCACATGGAAGGTAGGCTCTACCATCAATCGAACTATGTTTTAAGTAGAGAGAAAKGYTTCACCATTYATTGATGGGGTTGACCATAGGTTTAGATGACAATAGTAACTRAGAWTACAACAATTTGAGTGAAATGCACCCTAACCTAAATGCCAATTATAAACACATTAMCTGCCYAGAGTCTTATACAAKACTTSKCCAATCGATAATAAAGGTACCRGAKAAAAAGTCCTAAGACCTTCATAAACAACAATAATGCTACAAAATTTGATCATTAGTTGAAAATTTGAAGAAAATCAGGAAACTTTAGGAAGTGGGTTTTCAAAATTTTAATTAAAGTTGATATAATTACYCGATTACCATTCTRTTTTTACCATTTCACCTAAACAATTACCAAAGTGACCAAAAACCTTGGAGAGAAAAWWARAAAAAMAGCRGAGCTTGGAACAACTCTACCACTTTCCACCTTCAACAAGTAAGTATTCCATCTTTATCTTGCAATTCAATTCTTCATCTTGTCAATATTTTCCAAAATTCACGCTTGAAGTCTCTTTAAAAAACTCGAATYTGCGCATCCRTGAGCTGCCTTAARGAAACTTGCAGATGTMTGCAACTGGTGGAAACACTGGTCGCGGATATCAAGGAMTGTTCTAAGGAAAARGMATGGATGTGYAGAAAGGAAATTGAAAAATAAAAAACTAACTCAGAAACTTTTTGAAAAATGAYAGGATGTCCATTCTCTGGAGAGAAYGTGAACTTGAGGAGGTGGATCGAGYAGTGTTCAATAACGATGAGGCCAAGCAAGATCTGCGTGCYTGTGGAATGYACAATTTTTTCCAAGTTGGGGGCATGAGATCACAAAGGAGATTAGTAAATCTCCTAATTGACTACTGGAACCCGGATGTCGAGGCGTTCATGCTCACCGGACARTCTTTGACCATCACGGTCGAAGACATTTACTTCATTACCGRCTTGTCGAGGAGAGGGGAAGTACCAAACTTACAATATCRAGGAGGAGGATGTAGTATCAATTATTTTATCAAYGAGTACTGCATTKCCGACATCGAGAAGAGTGGCTCACAAGTGCCAATCAAACAAATAAGCAACTTGAKCCTYCGAGTCATKCTATACAKCTTGGATATGCTCTTAAAGCATGTTTTTTAGATGATTTTAGAGGTGAATTTTAGGGAAATATTTAGCAAGMATTGGGAAAGGGTTAGGCCATGGCACAAAAGCATAGGTGTGGATTTTTGTGCTATAACAAATGGCCATTGGTGATTATGCTYTATTATTTGTGGCCCATCCRAATCTCAATTTGAAAGTATTTTCTCTTGAKTCTTTAGTAGGAAGGAGGATACACCCCCCTACACCACCGAGACCTAGGTTATCTTKAGAGGCTCCATTGAGGTTCCATTGAGCACAAGAGGGGTCATAGTCTAGGTGAAAAAGGATTCTTGGAGGATTGGGTGGTTTGGTGCCAAGGGTTGCTGCATGCTTGCTCTTAGCTTGTGAACATTTCCATAGGGACTTGCAATCATGTTCTAGAATACCAAATTTTGAGCTAATCAAATTCACTACATTAGCTCCATCACCAAGCCTTGATTTTCATAAGATGTGTTAATAATCCATTGGTGGAGCATTGAGTTAATGTTTTTACCATCCCATGGTTGATGCTGCAGATTGAACTTGGAAGAGACAAACTAAACTTCTTTAAAGAAATGGCAATGTACTAAAAGATAATAGATGCTTTCTTCATGTTCTTCACATAGTGGAATTTTTTTGGGTAGTTTCTAGCCTTTCCTTTGTAGTGTGTCCCAGGTGAGGACTACTTTTCAAATAGGATAAATTTAGGAGGGGTTGCAACTTTCCATAGTTTGGTCCACCACCACTACCATGTGTTAGGGTGACATGGAGGATGTTGTATCTTATATGGAATTTTCATGTGTTAGGATGTTGTACCCATTGATGGATTTGCTCCCCATAATAGAATTCCATATTCCATTCTTAGATAGATACCTACTTTTTATTAGTACTCCCGTGAAGTCTATCCACTGTTGTTGTCCAATGCCCGTTTGTCCAAGGTCTTGGCTAGTTTTCCAGATATGTGGAAGAACCTAAGGTAGGGGTAGCTTGATTGAATGTGTTGGGTTGTCGATTTTTGAGTGCATTTAGTACTTGAGGGGTCATATGAAATCTCAGATCATGTCCTTCCCATTTGTCTAATCCCATATTTACCCTTACGTCATCTCCTATTTTCCAACACAGGTGATCAATAATTAGATATACAATGAGTGTGATAGGTTTTTAGAAGCTAGAGCCTGTGGTGAGATTTTTGGGGAACTTGGATCCACTCTTTCAAGCTCATCAAGGCTATGTATTTGTCATAGAGGACCACTTGCCACAATCCCCTATTAACAATAAGTTTCTAGGACCCTTTGCTATGAGGGCAGTGACAAAATTTTCAATGTGATTTATCCCCAAATATCCATGGTCCTTGGTTGATATAGTGCATCCCATGATACTAAGGACATTCCTCCCTCTTCTTTGTGTGCATTCTAGAGGTAGGAGAAAAAAATCTACCTAATTTTGGTGAGGATTTGTTTTAGAGGGGATGCTAATGAGAATTGATAGATAGGTACAACAAATAAAATTCTCATGATCAAAGTAATTCAAACTACTATTTATATCCATTTGTGGGTCCAATGGGATATCCTTAACTTCATTCTATTAAAAAATAGGTCCAGCCTTGAATTTTATAATAGTTTGGCTTGAGCTAGAAGCCTAGGTAGGTTAGTTTCTCATCAAAATATTTCAAGGAGAAAGGTCATAGCTTATGTACCATAGTTAAGTGGAGCTAAGGAGAAATACTGAATTGAATGAGGCATTTTGACTCGTTTATCTCCATTCCCATGTGTTAGCACTAGAAGTCACCCTTAGATTGCATAGAAGGTAAGCCCAGTAACCATATGTTTATACAGTAAATGTAAATGAGTTTTAGGTGGTCAAATGGAGAAGACTCAATGATAATAACATTCTAACTCAGAAATCTAGACTAGCATGCACAAGATGTTGAGGTCTTGGATTAACTTCAGTCAGTAAGTTGGAGTAAAGGTGAGTAGAAGGAAGAATTTGGTGAGAAAGGTGTAGAGGTCTGAAATGGACATCAGGTCTTCAAGCAACCTAAGGAGGAAAAATTCAAACACAATATCCTCTTGGATTCAAATTTCGAGGAAAATGAAAGAAATCCTAACAACACTATAATCAAACATTCATCATAATACAGGCACAACAATCCATGTGAATTAGTCATTCATGAAATCTCTTAGTATCAGAGGTAAATAATATGGAGTAAGAGAAGCTAACTTAGATTAATCAAGAAGTCTCAAATCAAGTACATAACCAGAGAAATGATGTTCCTCATCAAAATATTACAATAGTAAGGGAGCCTAGCTCAACCATTCGACCTTAAAAAAATTATCAAAACTGTGTATATATACTAGAAATGATGCAACCACTAGGAATGCAATCGGACCCCCGCATTCAAAGTTTCCAGTCAATGCCTACTTTGTCAGCCTTTGTGGGCCTTCTTAAGTTAGACACGAGCCCAAGTTAGTTATGTGCTTTGCAGGAAAATCCATCCCTCGGGAAACTTCGGATTAACAATCTCCCCCCATGACAACTCTTAGTATGCTTTCCATTTATGGGGTGAGACGAAGTCTCAACTGTCTCCCCCATTCCCATTAACTACCTTCATCGGGATCGGGATGAGGCTTGGCATCCATGAATGTTCCAAGTGGTTCCCACAACTTTTTCAAGTCAATCCCGATGCCTCGAGGCCATGCAAATCTTCTTCTGTGACCAATACAAGCGCTTTTGGACTTTGGCGTAGCTCCTCTCCATCGCTCCTTCTTCAATGTGACCTAGGTCCATGACCCTACACAATTGCACGATTGCGGGCGCAACCAAGGGTGGTTTTAAATAAAATCGCTTTTGTCCCCACAATTCACCATGAACCGCCACACGTCCCTTTCTAAAACCCATAGTTCCGATTGCATCCCGCCCTTGAAAATTTAAAAACGTTGGCACCTTCTGACCCCGCAATGGAGCGCGACCAATGATATTGTGATCTGAGATGATGATTTCTGATCAACGACGCAACTCTGACACCTTTTAGATTGATGGATCAAATTTTATCTTTTCAAATCAACGACCGAGATCTGCTTCACGATTCGGGCTTCGGACTTCGGGAAAAGCAAAACTCAAACCTTTTCCTTCAACTACTTTTACCCAAAGCTATGGATCTAACGATGCGTTCTCTTGAATAGAACGACCAAGAATTACTTCGGACCTCCGGACTCTGGGAAAATCAAAACTCAAACTTCTTCTTTCAACTACTTTTCACCCGGAGTTGGCGATAAATTGACGCGTGTCCTCCTGGATCAGACGACTGAGAAACACTTCGACACTTCAGGACTTCGACACTTCGGCGACTTCGACACTTCAAGACTTCGACACTTCAGCGAATTCGACACTTCGATGCTTCAACACTTCAGGACTTCGGCACTTTGGTGATTCCACACACTTGTCACTACAAAACTCCAGAAGCTTATTTCCATGAACACTTGGATCAACTACCACCTGTCCCTTTAAACATCTACGACTCATGCTCTCTTCGGGCCTTTTTCTCCAGCACTATATTTCGCACAACTTTTAAGATTCTGAATGCCCGTGAGCTGCTAATCTAAACTCCACATGGAATTACCATCGTTGAAAGATGAACCTACCTTTTTTCTTGATTCGAGTCTAGAATAGACTGCTTTGAGTGTCGTGTTTTGAGCCCATGGCTGTGGCCTATGTAAACAAAGACTTGGATGACTTGATAGGGGATGGAAAAATAGGGAGACCGAGGCACTTTAAACACAGAGGGGGGCAAAAAAAAACAATTTTACAAGATGAAGGGGAAAAAAATTAAGAATGGGTCTGTGAAAGGAGAGAGACAGGGAAAAACACAGACTTAGGTAGAAACCACAATCCCACAGGACTCTGACAAGTTTGTGTGATAACATTTGGCTCCACAGAGGATGGCATGCTCCCTGCGAGATGCCAAGAACAAGTAGTTCCATTGCCTTAGCTGTTGGGTTATGGAGTCACTTATAAAAACCGAAAAACAAAATAAAAATGATATTTACAATGACATGGGAAGCCACTCATGGATTAAGTAAAAAACTTCTTCAAAAAATGCCCATTTACAGGGCTACCAAAATCTTCAACATCCCCCAAATCCTACAACTTGTAAGTGTTATTTGAAAAAAACTTAGAAACTTTGAAGGGGTCAATCCATAAGGACTCAAATTTACCATGCTTTCCTTTATCTTGTTTAGGTGCATCCCACTTGAGTACTCGATATCCCAGCTAGAAATCCTCTTTCCCAACTCTTCTTTCGAAAGCCTGCTTGATCTTCTGTTGATGATCATGGGATTTGTCCAGTAGTTTCTCCCTCGTTTGCTGCACTTCTACCAGCTGTTGTATTCTTCTTATAATGACCCTAGTTGGATAAATGTTTAAGAAATTATAAAGTAAAACTAATTAGGGGATTAATTGTGTTAACAAGGTATTAATTAAACAAAGATGATTTAATGATATTGATTAAGTGAGTTATTAATTAATTAAATGATATAATTGTAATTAATTAATTAATAATTTAACTACAAACTACATTTAATAACTTACGTAATGGATTTAATAGATTAATGGTATATGGTATAAAATGGTTGCGTATACAACAAGGGATAACCTATGAATCCCGAGAAGATAAAAGCATTAACGGGAAAGGATAAGAATAATAAATGGGTTAGGTAGGGAGTAAATGGGGGAGAGTCAGTGAAGGAGGGATAAGGAAGGGAAGGAGTTGGACGGGAGATTATTCTACGGGGGAGTTGGGGGATGGATTTTGGGAGCTCGGAGTATTGCAGAGAGAAGAGAAAATTTGGGAGTGAGATTGTATCAGTGCACCGGGGTTTCTGGGGGTTTTGGGCACGGGGGCCAGGATATCCGTTGATATCCTGGAGCTAGGGAGCTACCTAGTTGGCAGGGAGGAACAATTTTGGGCAGTGATTTACGGTGCAACAACGGTCAAGAAGGCGTTTGGACAAACAGAGGGTATTTAGTATCAGGTTCAGGTATTCATTTAGAATTATGCATTGTTTTTTTTATTAATTTGTTATTAAAATTATTATTCATTGTTAAAATTACATGCGTACGTGTTAAAATATTTTGGAATTATTGAACTTTCATAAACCAGTAAAAATTACTGTCTTGTTGTAGAATTACTAGATGTTAAATTAAATCCGGCTCCTACATTTGGTATCAGAGCCTTGGTTCAAATCTGGAACCAAGGGCCTAAATAAGGGGTTTAATTATAGTAAATCCCTAAATAAATGTATTAGGGTGAATAAAAATTTGGGCCTTAAGGGCCAAAACTCCAGCCACACTTAACCTGCACACAAAACATATAAACTTTAATAAAAATAAAAATAAAATAAATAAATGCAATACAAATTTACTGAAGTAAAACATACAACTAGGGTTGTTACAAATTAAAGGATAAATATGGTTTTACTGCATTCTTCTATATCAGAAGAGTCAAGATCTTCATGAAACACAAACTATTTCGAATTCCAGTCTCATAAATACCTAGCGAGTACCCATAGTTTTTATGAAAATTCATCAGTAGCATTCAGTCTGCGATCTCAGGTTGAGATAGCTTAGTGGATAATAGAGTTTATAGAATATATTAACAAGCACATGAATATAAGAACCAAAAACAACGTTGGAATTCAAGCTGTGGTCTCAAGTAGAGATACTAGCGTAAACCTCCGTAGGTATAGAGCCCAGATGGCATAACTAAACAAACAACTAATAGGAAGACGATAAAAATATTAAGTCTCATTCAATATGTTGTCTAGAGTAGAGACGTTCTAATGGATAGGATGGGAAATAAACGCAATAATGACCCAAGTCAAAACCTAGTAAGCATAATTTTCAATGTGGGTCAAGCCTGGCATAATTTCAGTTCATTGCTTCGCACAGATGAATAATTGTCTTGAGATTCCCAAAGAAATGGCAGTAACCTTTGTACATAAGAAAACACCTACACCATGTAACTATCACACCAATCAACCACTTAGACATGCAAAACTATTCAAAAAGTATACAGAGTGAAGATGTTTTATTTCTTAACACCCACCTACAAAGGTGAATAAATGGAACGGGAGAGTGAGAAAAACAACGATGTTCTAAATGTGCATCAGGAATGCCAGAAA
>ML834595.1:42547-53203 GCA_009831015.1 Picea engelmannii | reverse complement strand
ACCACTTGAAGTAGGATGAATTTCCACAACAAAATCTAGGCCCCACTGCTGAAAGGGACCTCAAGCTACCACATGTTTCAATGGAAAAGACTTGATTTGTTGCTTTCCATAGAATTTTTGACACTTGACACAAGACATGATTTTCGCAAAGACATCAGTGAAGAGACTAGGCCAAAAATACCCATCCTTGAGAATCTTGTAGGCTGTGGTTCTCCAGAAGTGATGCTCCCCACATAAACTGTCATGAAAATCATACATAATCCTTTGGGCTTCATGTGGGTCTAGACATCTCAAAAGCACTCCTAAAGGGTCTTTCCAATATAAAACTTGATCAATAAGACAATATTTAATTGATTTGAGATTCAAATCTCTTACCTTGTTCTTTTCCATACCATCAGGAGGCTGCAACTTCTATAGGAAAAATATAATGTCCTTGTACGAGGTTCATCCTGCCAATGGAGGGTTGGATTGAGAACCTTCATCAGACAACTCAGCTTGCTGATTTTCTGAAAAACTATTGACGAAACGGACCCCCAAATCTTTGCAATTAGATTCAGCTAGCAACCTAGCTAAACCGTGGCCTTTAACCAATTTGGTGGGATTTATCTCAAGATCAAATTCAAGGATCTTGGCAAGCCACTTGCTCCTTCTTCTGTCTATGTCAGGTTGAATGAGGATCTCCCTAACAGAGGCTGAAGGAACATATGCAATGAATTTTGAACGCAACACATAAACTCTAAAATCTTTGAGAGCTTTGACCAAAGCATAGGCCTGCTTTTCCATGATGTCATACTTTACTTCAACGTCTCTCAGTGCCCTACTAAAAAATGAAATGGGTTGATCTAAACCTTCAACATGCTTCTGCAACAAAACAAATGCTACTATGTCAAATGAAGCAAAGGTGAAAATTAGAATATCTTTGGAGTAATCAAGACTGATGATAACATGTGCTTCGGTCAAGGCCTTCTTTATTTGATTAAAAGAATTGCGAGATTCAACAGTCCATTTGATCTCATTCCCTTTCCTCAACATGGATGTGATAAAGATTTGCAAGGTTTGGTTCGCTACTGTTCTTTCCATCAATGACAATCACATTCTTTCTGTAACCCTAAAAGGATGCACTATTCTCCCCCTTTGGCATTGATGGAAACCCTAAAAGGATGCACTATTCTGCTTAGACCTCCAACTATAGCATACAGACAACACCTTTTTCTCCCCCTTTGACATCAATGTCAAAGAAAACAGAGAGTGACTCTGTGCTCCCCCTGATCAGATATACTAGGAGCACTCTCCCCCTGATCAGATATACTAGGATCACTCTCCCCCTGATCAGATAGACTATTTTAACTTGATAACAAGGTCATGCCCAACTTCTGGCGTACATACTCAAACTGAGATTTTGCAAGCGGTTTAGTGAAGATATCAACAATATGATCTTTGGATGGAATATAATGAAAATAAACAACATTGTTAGTTACATGTTCCCTCAAGAAGTGATACTTTATGGGTATATGCTTGGTCTTAGAGTGAATACAGGATTCTTTGACACACTAATTGCACTAGTATTATCAAAATGAATTGGGATCAGTGCATTATACTTTACCTCCAAGTCTGCAAGTGTCTCAATCATCCATAATACTTGGGTACAACAAGTGGTAGATGCAATGTTATCACACTAAATTGCCTTGGGTCTTTTAGTTTGTTTTCAATCTTTTTCAAGCCTTAGATTTTAATTTTTCTTTTAAAGTCTCATCCCTTTAAATTTTTTGTTTGGTAGGACCCCTTAGATGATTAAAGTTTTTGAGTCTTAGCTCTAATTTGATCCTTGAACCATTTCTAGCTCATGTTTTATTTGGCTCCCCTCCATGACTTGTCCCTAGGTTGATCCCTCCCATTACTAAACTGACGCGACAAACCTTCCTCCTCACTCATGATCTGATAGGCATGCCTCCTTGTCCTTGCTTACCTGTCCTATCACGTTTTGAAGTGGAAGCACTGCCTACTCATTAGGCAGTTCTGTAGCGCCTATCACGTTCACTATACCTCCACCTCGAGTCATTATTGCCACGAATGATGTCATGTCCCTTGTTTTCAGTGCCAAAAGTCGGTTAAAGATGCCTTCAAAGATCTTGCATTTATGAGCTTTGGTAACAATTTCTAATCTGAAAGACTCAATAGTGTTGCGTTGCGCAAATTCATAAGTTCTGATCAGGCGACCACATGTCAACCAAATCCGATGATGAGAAAGATTCCAAGGCTGAGGTTTTCTCAAAGTTCATCCTAAGATTGCGTTGAAGATATCAATATGTGTCCATTGCACATGTATCCCATGTTACCTCCTCTGCGTATTAATTTTCACAGGAAATTTGTTCTCGGGTTTTTGTTTTTCCAATCTTACACAGTAGTAAGGGATCCATATTTGCACGGTAACCTTGTTTTTATCCTCTTCAGACTTGTAAATCTCTTTGCCTGTATCTATGGTTTGATCACTGCTGTTTTCTTTAACCATTAAAGTCACAAGCCTGTAAATAGCCTATCCTCTGTGTATGCATTGTGCTACCTAGAGGTGCTGCTTAAACCAAATCTGTTTTCCTTGCTTCATTTCATCTTGGGGTTTGGCATTTCACTCAATTGCAGAGGGCCAAATTTAGACTACCTTCTCACTGTTTACAGTATAGAAAACCTGTACAAGCCTAAGGGTTTAATTCCTAAAAATTCTAGCTTGGCTTACTAGCAACAGTCTGTCTAAAAGAGTCAGCCTTATCTATTTGAAGCCCTATTCAAATCCTTCCTGGTCATTACCATCCCTTAAACTTCTTAAAAGCCCTCATTTTGAGCCATGGAAACTCCTCAATCGAGGAAGACACACAAAGGTGGAAAGGTGGTCAGAACAAAGCCGATGGACATGCATCTTTTTGATATAAAACCCATAACAAGAGAGGCCTTTCAAAGAGTAGGCTGCCTCTCTTTCTGTCAGAACATGCAGAGAGGCCATCCAGAGGTAGAAATATAGTTTGAACTACAGTTTGATGGAAAGAAAACCAAGGTTGGTGATTTGGAGTTTGAGGTTACTGAAGCCTCTATCTCAGTAGCAACAGGGATCCCCATTACAGGTGAAAGGTGGTTCAAAGCCAAGGCTTTGAGTTCAGCCTATGCAAAATATATTTTTAAACTTGAATATCAAGCCAATGACTTGTCCCAAAGTATGCCAAGGAGTCAACTGATTGAACAATTTGACATATTACTGAAGATCATACAGAGATATTTTACTTGTGAAGGGAGATTTAACACCTTGTACCAGTACCATATAAGGTTGTTGCTACATTTTACTGGTAAGGTTGAGATGAATGTTCCTTATTACTTGTTGAGGAGTATAGGTAAAATGTCAGACATGATACATGCCAAATCTAAAGATGTGGATTCTAACCTTTTCCACTTTGGATTATTCAGAATGCCAGTCTCTGAGGAATTGGGTAAGAAAGAGATTTCATGGGAACATTGTGTGGTTACCTCTCATTTCAAGTTGGATCTAGCACCAACTCCCCAATCACAGAAGGCAAGTTCTTTGTCACCCACTAGTACTTCTAAATCAAGGACCAGTAGGAAGAGAAAGGGAAGAACCCCTGTTCAAGTTCCAGAGATCAGCAAGCAAGTCATAGAGGTCGAGGAGGAAGTTTTTCCTTCTCCACACAGATATTTTTCACCACCTTCTCCACCAGGGTTAGAAGAGGTGCCTTCTTCTACCAAAGTTGCATACAAGAAAGGGAAGAAGCTCCTCTTTCCCTCTTCTCCTCCAGCAGTCGAAATCAAGGGTAAAAGGCCTTTCACTAGGTCGTCAATGCCTAAGGAGATTTTCAAAGAGCAACCTTTACCATAAACCCCTACTCAGAAGAAGAAGGGTAAGAGCATTGAAAATCCTATGGAGGAAAAATTAGAAACCCTTACTCAGAGGAAGAAGGGTAAAGGTAGTTCTCAGCCTACTGAAGGGAAACAAGAAGCCCCTATACATAAGGGTAAGGATAAAAGTACTAAAAGACCTTTGGAGAGTAAAGATGAAACCTCTGAAAAAGGCATTGAGAAGCCTATTGAAAGAAAATATGAAACCCCTGTGCTGAGAAAGAAGAATAAAAGTAAAGTCATCAAGGAACCTAATGACATAGACAAGACACTTCCCATGCAAGAGGAAGAGGAGTATGAGAAAAAACCTAGTGAGACTGTACATGGCACTGTTCCTCATGACGGTCAGACCTACAAAAGACTTATCAAGCATCTTAGAGATGCAAGAAAAGAAATAGCTCATCTTAAAGCAGAAGATAAGGTCAACTTGGATCAGATGAAAGAGCTCATGGATGGCTACAACCACACCCTTGAATTGGAAAGATTTGTAGCAAGGAGGGCCCAACCCCTTCATAGACAACTAATGAATCTCTACAAGTAGAACATAGGCTTCCAATCTCAGAACAGGAAGCCAAAGGCTGAGCTAAAGCACTTTCAAGATGAGGTATCTCAAAGAAATCTACAGGTGTTGGTTGACTATGCCGTTGAAGATGAAAAACCGATAGCTAAGGAGAGGACAACTACACCAAAGAATCCTATCAATGCTAAGAAGAATAAGTCTACTGTATCAATTGAATATTCTCTTTCTACCAGAAAGAGTATGAGGTTAAGTGTCAAAATGAAAAAATAGTTGGTAAAGGGAAAGCCCCATTTTTGAGGATGTATCTTTTTGGGAGGGTTAACCAATACGAAAATATTATCTCTGCCATCTATACAGGCTTTTAAGTGCTTAACTATTTGGGTTTTGAGTTTTTTCTAAGTGCTAGCTTCCCCATTGGTAGAAGGCATTACCTATTGTGCAGTCAAGGCTCTTGATTAAAATGGTTTTGTCATCATGAAAAACCACAAATTATTCTGCACATGTTCAAGGATTGGAGGTGCTGCATTTTTTTAATGCTACCCAAACCTGCACACAGACGCAGCGTAAGTGGTGCTACCCAATGGTGCTACCTAATATTTCACAGAGGGAAAATAATTGGTACACAGGCGCAACACAGAGGTGCTACCTAATGGTGCTACCGAATATTTCACAGAGGGTAAAGGTTGGCACAGAGGCACAAAACAGAGGCGCTACCTAATATTTCACAAAGAGCGGAGTCTGTACACATATGCAACACATAGGCTCTACCTTTTCTCCTTGTAGTGCACTACCCAATTTTTCTACCCAAGGAAGCTGCCAATAAAGACCAGGGATCTAGGAGGACCAAGATAACAACCATTGGATAAATTGATGATGAAAAAGGATGGAGAAGCACGAGTTGGAATCGCGAAGACAACCACATGCTTGGAAAGACACATGGCAAACAAGGAGTTGCTCAGCAAAAGGGAATCAAATTAGTTTGAAATTCAGTTGGATTAGTCACCAACATTTTCCTGTTTTACAACATAGGTGGTTAGATAAAATAAATGTTTAGAGTTTTTTAAGGGAAGGAGGCCAACTCAAACTTCCAGCTGTTGCCTCCCTTTTGTTATAAATAGGTAGATCATTTTCTTTAGTAGTTTCGGATGGTTGAGCAAGGCTCCCTTATACTGTTATATTTTGATGAAGTAACTGTGATCTAGTGGTACTGGACTTAAGACTTTTTGACTAATAGAAATCAACTTCTCTTTCAGTCTATTTGCTTCTGATGCTAAATGTTCATGCTCTGAATGATTCACATGAATGATTGTGGTGATGTTATGATGGATGTTTGATCATTATGTTATCGTGATGTTTATTTAGCTTCCTTAGTTTCTAAGTTCAAGAAGATCTTGTGTTAAGAAACTTTCCTCCTTAGGATTTTGTGGACCTGATGTTTACAACAACCCCTACACTTCTCTCATCCAAGTCTTCTTTCTACTCATACTTACTCCCAAATTACTGATTGAAGTTAGACAAGACCTTAATTTCTGGTGCATGCGAGCCCTGTTATCTGAGTTAGAACATTATCACTTAAGTCCTTTTCTATTTGACCCTTTAAACACCCTTGCATTCACTTACAACCTGATGGGTACTAGGCTTGCCTTCCATGCAATCTGAAGGTGAATCATAGTGCTAACATTCTTGGCACCGTTGTTGGGGAACGATTTGAAGAATTTTCCCTGGGATTAAAACGACACAATTTTCTAGTTCTAAAGGTGCATTAGAACACAGTATTTCAAAGATTGCAGACTGCACCTGGTGACTCCATTGTTTCAACTCTGGCACCTAAAGGCAAAGATACGCGATCAAATCCACAGCTACCTTTGGTACCACCTAGGGCTGACCCAGAGAAGATAATCAAGAAGGGAAAAGCTTCTCAATTTTTTTTTTTGTTGCTACTGCTATAAGTGCTTCTGGTCAGTTGCCTGATTCCACTCTTGATACTCTAGCTGTTTTATCAAGTAAGATTCCTTTATCTTCTGCTGAAGTATCTAAAAAACTTGATTTTGAAGAGTTTCCTATTGAATACTCTTCCTTTGAAACTGAATTGAAAGAAGAAAACATTGATATTTTCTCTTCCCATGATATTGAGAAGTGTTTCAGTCTTGATAGTTTTGAAGATTTCCCTACTTTAGGTTTTGCTACACCTCTTTCTGTTAAAAATTTTGTTGCCAAAGAAGTAGGAACTTCATCTCCCTCTCAGGCCTTACCATCCTCTTCCAAGACTCAACCTTCTATTGTGAAAACTGAAACCCCCCCTTCATCCGTTCCTTCCTCTCCAACTTTGCACATAGTCAAGTCTCCTTCTCCTTCTTGTTCACCAAGAATCCAAAATCAAATGGAAGTTGTTAACCCCCATGCAAATAGGATGGATGCCATAGTGGCTGCCAGATATGATCCTCTAGTCTTACCTTATCCATTGAACTCTCTCCCTCCTGGAGATTATTTGAAATACATGCCTAAGTTCACGGGAGAAGAAGATGTAACAATTGAGGAACATCTTGCTGCTTTCTACAACTATGAAGATAACCAAAATATTGAAAATGAAGATGTTTGGATGAGGGTTTTCGTCCAAAGCCTTTTTGGTGAGGCTAGTAAGTGGTTTAGGGGTCTGGCCCCTGGATCCATTATTGGTATTGAGGCATCAGATGAAGCCTTTTTGAGGCATTGGGGTGATAAAAAGGATTTTTTGTACTATATCACCGAATTTGGATCTTTGAAAAGGAAAGAAGGAGAGTATGTCTCTGAATTTTCTAAAAGATTTAACAAAATGTACAAGAAAATCCCTGATGAGATTAAACCCACTGAAACTATGGCAAAAATCACTTATGCCAGTGCATTTGATTCCATATTCTGCCTCCTTTTGAGAGAAAGAAGGTCACCTTCTTTGGTTCACATGCAAGATGCTGCCTTAGAGGTAGAATCCAACATAGTGGCATCATATAAGATCAAGGGGAAATTTGATAGGGATAGGGGAAAGAACAAAGCTGAAGCCTCAACTTCTGATTCCTCTGTTGTCTATTCTCAAGTAGATGAGCTGACCAAATTAGTAAAATATATTTCCACTGAAATTGAGAAATTAAAATTAGAAGGGAAATAGGCATATAGAAATGCTCAAAACAATGATAACAGAGGTAACTACAAGAGAGCAAATAATGCTCCCCAAATCTTTCCTAGAGATCCTAGAAACAAAGAAAGAGATGATCAGAGGGTACAAGATCCTTTGCAAAATAATTTGGTGGCTGATGAAGAAGAAGAGGAGGTAGAAGCTGATCCTCAGATTCACTTCTTAGGTGATACATCCCCATCCTCACACTTGACTTAGTCCTCTTACGAGAAATATTTAATGGATATTCAAATTAATGAGTTAATCAAGGGAGAGAAAGCAAAGGAAAATCCTAGTAGATATAATCTAAGATCTAAGAAGAATGAAGAAAAAACTGATGCACCAATCAGCCTATGCAAAAAGAAGATTCTACCAAGGCTATGACAGTAAACAACAAGGAAAAAGACTCTCAAAACCCACAAGTTCTGATCAGAAATCCTCCTCCCAAAACCAAAGAGATTTTGAAGCCTTCCCCTTCCTTCAGTTTTGAGAATGAGATCCAGAAAATAAAGATCCTTGTACCTTTTTTGGAATTGATAAAAAATGAGGATTTTAAAAAATATTTGTCCAAAATGTTACAACCTGTTAGCGATATTTCTTGTAAGGGGGCTAGAATGCAAAAGAATGGGTTAAAACCCACTTGTCCTAAGTTTTCAATATAAAGGTGCCCGTGGTAAACAACGAACGGATCTGGATGATGCGCATCCACGCTCCCAAATCAACGACACATATGAAATTCCGGACCCCCCCGCCTTTCTACCTTTAAGCGGAGGGGGGGGGGTCCGGAATCGCGGGCGCAACTCTTCAACGGTCCAGATTAGCACGCCCGGATCAACAACGATGAAGACCATTCCAGACCCCCCCTACCTTTCTACCTTTAAGCAGAGGGGGGGGGTCCAGAATCGAGCGAGCAACTTTCCGACGGATGGGATCACAGCGCCCGGATCAACGACGCTTGGACAACCCCGTCCTTCTCAGTCACTCTGGATTTAACTGGCGTGGGCTCTTCTCTCATCATGTAATCCTCCTTTCCACCTTTCTCCTACTACCGTGTGTCACCCATCCACCTCCCCTCTTTGGTCCACGAGGTCCTCCCTCCTTCTCATCATCCACTTGTCGTTCGCCATGTGTCCCGCTCCTTTCCACGTCGTCTCCTCACCAAAATGCGAGTTCGTTATCTCTTGTCTTCCCTCCTGCCCCCTTCGCTTATCGTCTTTTGCCATGTGTCTCCCCTGTAACCCTTCTCACGCCTCGCCACCGCTTTCGCGTCCTCATAGTTTTGGCCCCATCACTCCATCCCCGTACCCCACCTTCCATGTTGGCCTCCACGCATATCCTTTGAGCCAGTCAGTTATTCCAGGTGGCGGCGTGTGAGGTCCTCCACGTCCCGAAGGTGCCGAGTTGGCCGAGCCATCCTCAATCCCGATGAAGCAGTTATTGAAGCGGTTGGTGGTGGTTAGATATCGCCTCCACCATAATGGGAGAGCACGGCCATGAATTTAAGGCACGTCGATTCACCGTTGGAACTGTCAAAGAGTCAGATCGCGTCTGACATAAGTTGCACGATCTTTCAGAGGTTGACTGTCAGAAAGCCATGCAGACGCAAAGATTTCAATGCAGTGTCTTGATTTTGCTGCTGTTGTTATTCTAAGTATATGAAGGCGTTTTCGCCATTTTTGTATCCATCGATGGTTGAGCTGAGCTCCCGGTTGTAAATTTTTAATGAAGCACTGATACTCTGGTTATGTATGAACTCTTGAGACTTCTTGCCCGATGAATGCCAGTTTCTTTTACATCTTTGTTACACTGTGTTAGAATCGCTCGGAATTGGAGGATCCAGTCGAGCTATAGCTGTTATAGGATGATGTTGGATAGGATCACTGTAGCGGTTATGATGTTTCTGGCCAGTCCTTGTGTTTTTCCCAATGCTGAGTGACTTGGAATTGGAGGATCTAGTCAAGTCCTCCTCAGTTTCTTGAGACTCTGAACCAAGTTGATCTTGCACTCAGAGTCTTTCTTCTGCGAATAGCCATAAGCTTGCTGCCCAAAGCCGTTTGTTCACCCTTCTCACCAAGTCTTCCACCTATTCACCATTTATCAACCCTCTGGCTGAAGTTAGATCAAGACCTCCTTTGCTGCTTATGTACCAGACCCAGTCCCTGAGTTAGAGAGATATCTCCTCGAGTCTTTACCCCCATTTGATAATCCCTTATAAACAAAATCGTGACATTAAACTGATGGGTGCCAGGATATGCTCCTGCAAGCAATCGAGGAGTGACTTCTGGCTCCAACATTTCTGGCGCCGTTGCCGGGGACGAAGTTGAATATTTTCCCCGGGATTGAATGACAAAGATCAACTGATTCTGAAGGTGCATCAGATATCAGAACTTGAAGATTGCTACTATGCACCTGGCAACTCCATTGTGAAGAATCCGCTAGGGACAACCTGCTCTATCAACTGTGTCTTCGAGAGGCAGACACACGAGGTCTAATCCACACTTGCCTTTAGCTACACTAGAGGCTGACTCGGAAGCGGTGCTCAGAAAGGGAAAGAGCTCTACGCAAGAAGTTTCCATCGTTGAAACAGGTAATACGCCGTCCCCTTCTGTGAGAACTCCGTTTTCTTATTCTCAGCTTCCTAGTCGTCCTTCCTCTGAGGTTTCCTGTTTTCTGAATTTCGGGAGTGTTCCTGCTGAGTTTTCTCCTCCTGGTCTGGTATCAGAAAGAGAGATCCTTGTCACTCCCCCCTCCCTGGAGGTCGTGCCTCATCACAGACCTCAAGCTTCTGAAGGTTTCACCACCCCTCCTTTTTTTGCTACTACTGCGCAGAGAGAAGCATCTGCACACTCAGGTCCCTTGGCTCTCTCTCTATTTCCTCCGTTGTCTCCTCCAAGAACCTCTTTTCCGACATCTCCCGTCCATACTCCTTCTCCTCCAAGTTCTCCTCCACCTAATATCCCTATGGCTGGTGCTAATCCCCCTCTGAATAGAATGGATGCCATAGTTGCTGCTAGATATGCCCCTTTAATCCTACCACATCCTATGAATCCTCTCCCTGCTGGAGACTACTTGAAGTACATGCCCAAGTTCA
>ML834595.1:4182-42163 GCA_009831015.1 Picea engelmannii | reverse complement strand
ATCCCTATGGCTGGTGCTAATCCCCCTCTGAATAGAATGGATGCCATAGTTGCTGCTAGATATGCCCCTTTAATCCTACCACATCCTATGAATCCTCTCCCTGCTGGAGACTACTTGAAGTACATGCCCAAGTTCAGTGGGGAAGGAGACATAACTGTTGAGGATCACTTGGCTTCTTTTTACAGTTATGCAGACAACCTAAACATTGAAAATGAAGATGTCTGGATGAGAGTCTTTGTCCAGAGCCTGGAGGGTGAGGTCAGGAAATGGTTTAGAGGACTAGCCCCCAGATCTATCGCTGGAATTGAGGCTCTGGATAGTGTTTTCCTGAGACAATGGGGAGACAGGAAGGATTATATGTATTACATGACGGAGTTTGGGTCTCTGAAGAAGATGGAAGGAGAGTCTGTCTCAGACTTCTCCAAAATATTTAATAAGATGTACAACAAGATTCCTGCAGAGATTAAACCCTCAGAGGCCTCTGCTCAAATTTCCTATGCTGGCGCTTTTGACCCTGATTTCTGTCTCGTGTTAAGAGAAAGAAGAGCCACCTCTTTAGCTCAGATGCAAGACGCAGCTATAGAAGTGGAATCCAACATATTGGTAGCTGACAGACTGAGAAACCAGGCCGACACAGACAGAAGAAAGGAAAAATCAGAAGCCTCAACTTCCGGCCCATCGCTGCCCCACCCTCAAGTACATGAGTTGACCCGAGTTATGAACCTCCTCAAAGAAGAGGTGGAGAGATTAAAGGTGGAAAGGAAGCCAATGTATAAGGGCCCTCAGAACACTGAAAATAAAGGGGGTTTCAGAAGGCCAAATAATATTGCTCCCCCGACTATGCACGGAGAGAGGGGAAGAGATAGAGACGACCAAAGAATTCAGGCTCCCTTCCAGAACAATTTTGTGGATGATGAAGAATAAGGGGAAATAGACGAGCCCGAGCCTAAAATCCACTTCTTAGTAGACGCTCCTCCTTTTCCTCATCTCACTCAGACTGCTTATGAAGAGTCTCTCATGGATGGTCAGCTAAATGAATTGAGCAAGGGAGACAAAGCTGGTGGCGGTCGAGGCAGGTACAACCCGAGGTCCGACAAAAGGGCAGCAACACCCGACGTTCCTGAGCCATCCAATAGAACAGAGAAACCTGCTAATGAAGTAGCAGACAGAGGTAAGAGGGCTCAACTTTCTCTCCCATTGTCCATAATCATGTTCCTGAAATTAGAGAAATCCCAAAGCCTATGTCTTCTTTCAATTTCGAACATGAGGTTCAAAAGATCCAAATTCCCGTGCCGCTCACTGAGTTAATTAAATATGGGGAATTCAAAAAGCACTTCTCTAAAATGTTAAAGTCCGAAGCCTCATTCCCTCTCACAGACTCCATAAACCTCCAAGATGAAAGGCCTGCAGTTGTCCTAGGTCCCATGGTAGAGGACAAAGATGATTCATCCCCTCCCTTCTACACATCCCTGAACATACATGACAAAGTGCTACATAATTTCCTTATGGACTCAGGGGCCTCCCACAACCTCATGCCCAAAACTGTCATGGAGGAATTAGGACTGGAAGTCACCTGAGCCTATCATGACCTCTATTCTTTTGACTCCAGGAGGGTTCAATGTTTGGGAGTCATAAAGGACCTGGTGGTCTCGTTGTTTCAGCTGCCCATGAAGAGTATGGTCATGGATATTGTGGTAGCTGACGTCCCCCCTAAGTTTGGCATGTTGTTGTCAAGATCTTGGATAAAAATACTGGGGGGAACCTTGGAAATGGACCTCACATATGCCACCATCCCAGTGTTTGGAGGGGAACATAGGAGACTGTACAGAGAAGTCCAACTGACCTACATAATCAGTGATGAAGCCAACCCTACCAATCATCGAATCTATGCCTTGGACACTGATTTAGGCTCCAGTTTACTGTATCTCACACAGACCCGTGAGGATCCTTTACAGATCAGAAAGCAGCCCATTCTTAATCAGGAGACCCCCCCTCCAACCACCTCTGTTTGGAAGATGTTCTTTGATGGAGCTTCCTCCAGTATGGGTGTAGGTGCCGGGATAGTATTCGTATCCCCCTCTCAAGAGACCATATCTCTGTCATACAAGATGGAATTTGAAGTCACCAACAATGTGGCAGAGTATGAGGCTCTGGTTCTGGGATTAAGGGCTGCACAATAGATGAAAATAATGGAGATAACTCTGTTTGGGGATGCAGAGTTGATCGTTCAGCAGGTCAAAAACGTTTATCAAGCTAAGAATCCTCGGCTCAAGAATTACAGGAATGAGGTATGGGACCTGGTTGATAATTTCTTCCTGGCTTTTAACATCTCTTTAATTCCAAGGGAGGAAAATGCTTCAACCGACTTCTTAGCTTTCACAGCTAGTGTGCTCGAAGTTCCCACGTTGCCCACTGTCGGGTTTGATGTTGAAATAAAGTACAAACCTTCTATACCGGACAATATCAAACACTGGAAGGTGTTTGAAGATGATCAGGAGATCGAGAAATTTCTCTAGTCCATTGATGACTTTTCCACAATGCACATAGATGAGAATCCTGATGAGGAAGATGACCGTCACCCTGGGAAATTTGTGAATAAAATTGTTGATCACCAGATCATTCAGCTATCGAGCAATCACATTCTGAAAGGACTAATCCCATTAGAAAGATTGTTCGACGGGAATGATGTGGCAGTGAAGGGTAAGGTTTCAGGTGATAATGATGACACAGATGAATGCAACATAGGCACACCTGAGGAGCCCAAATTGGTCAAGCTGTCAAGGAATTTGACTGAGGAGCAAAGAGCCGGATATACTAAGTTGCTGAGGGAGTTTGCTGATGTGTTTACATGGACCTACGAAGACCTCAAAACGTATGACACATCAGTCGTCGAGCACAAAATCCCACTGAAAGAGGAGGCTAAGCCATTCAAGCAGAAGCTGAGGCAAATAAATCCCATGTTGCTACCTGTCATGGAGAAAGAGGTAAAGAAGCTGCTGGATGCCCAGATGATTGTCCCCTTGAGATATTCTGAATAGGTAGCCAATTTGGTCCCAGTGAGAAAGAAAAGTGGGGAAATCAGACTCTGCGTTGATTTCAGGAACCTGAATAGAAGTTACAGAAAGGAAAATTATCCCCTGCCCAACATGGAACACATATTACAGAGAGTCACTGGCACATCCAGGATATCCATGATTGATGGTTTCTCTTGATACAATCAGATATCAGTCATGCCTGAGGACAGAGAAAAAACAGCCTTCACCACTCCTTGGGGCACATTCATGTATGCCAAAATGCCTTTCGGACTGATGAATGCAGGAGCAACGTTTCAGTGAGCCATGGACATAGCCTTCATTAGGGAGAAGGACCAATTCATGGTGATATATCTGGATGACATCAAAGTTTTCTATGAGACTGATAAAGAGCACTGCTGCCACTTAAAAAGAGTTTTCCTGAAGTGTCGGAGGTATGGCCTATCTTTAAACCCCAAGAAATCACTGTTTGCTATGAAGGAGGGAAAGCTGTTAGGTCACATAGTGTCAGCAGAAAGAGTGAGGATTGACCCAAGTAGGGTGGAAGCGATTCAAGCCCTGTCACTTCCCAGGTCTAAGAAGGAAGTTCAGGCATTTTTGGGGAAGATTAATTTTCCGAGGAGATTTGTTTCAAATTTTGCTGAGTTGGTGAAACACATCACAACCATGCTCAGGAAGGGGAACGAAGTAAAATGGACTGTTGAACCCAGGGAATATTTTGTCCAGATAAAGAAAGCATTGACTGAGGCCCCTGTGCTAATCAGTCCCGATTATTCCAAATATTTCCTGATATTTTCTTTTGCTTCTTGTGATACAGTAGCAACAGTCTTATTGCAGAAAAATGATCAAGGACGAGAGCAACCTATTGCTTTCTACAACAAGGCGTTAAGAGATGCTGAACTCAGGTATGAGATCATGGAAAAGCAGGCCTACGCATTGGTGAAAGCTCTCAAAGATTTCAGGATCTATGTTTTGCACTAAAAAATCATTGCATATGTCCCTTCAACCTCTGTGAAGGACATCCTCATACAGCCTGACATAGATGGGAGAAGGGGTAAATGGATCGCCAAGATCCTGGAGTTTGACCTGGATATTAAGCCCACCAAGTTGATAAAGGGGCAGGGTTTGGCCAAATTGTTGGCTGAATCCAATTGCAAGACTTTGGGGATTAACGTCATGAATGAGCAAGCTGAGTCATCCAACGAAAATTATCAGATCATCATACCTCTAGCATCATGCCCCTGGTACAAGGATATCTTGTATTTTCTGCAAGAATTAAAGCCCCCTGACGGATTGGGAAAGAGAAGGGCCAGAGCTTTGAAGCTCAAATCGGTCAGGTATTGTCTCATTGACCGAGCCCTGTATTGGAGAGACCCTCTGGGGATACTATTAAGATGTCTGGACCCGCTGCAAGCCCAGAAGGTGATGTTCAATTTTCATAACAGTCTCTGCGGAGGTCAACATTTTTGGAATACCACAGCCCACAAAATCCTCCGGGCTGGGTATTACTGGCCTACTTTGTTTGCCGATGTCTGCAGGGAAGTCAGGGCTTGCATTAAATGCCAGAAGTTCTCAGGTAAGCAACAACTCAAATCTCTTCCATTAAAGCCCGTAGTAGTTCCGACACCCTTTTAGCAGTGGGGATTGGATTTCATCGGAGAGATTCATCCTCCCTCAAGTGGCCAGCACAGATGGATCCTCACTGCGACTGATTATTTCACCAAGTGGATAGAGGTTGTCCCCACCAGGAGCACTTCTCACAAAGTAATCATCAACCTCTTGGAAGACATCATAGCCAGATTTGGCTTCCCAAGCAGGATTGTCACCGACAATGCCTCCCCCTTCAGGTCTGAGCCTTTGGTCAAATTTTGTGAACAATTTGGGATTTCATTGGTTCACTCTACTCCATACTATCCTCAAGGGAACAGACTGGCAGAGTCCTTCAATAAAAGCCTGATCAAGCTTATCAAAAAGCTACTGGAAGACAATCAGAGGGCCTGGGACTCAAAGCTCAAATTTTCTCTCTGGGCCGATCGGGTGACAACCAAGAAGTCCCTGGGTCTCTCACCTTTCCAACTTGTTTACTGAATAGAGGTCGTTTTCACCACTCAGCTCGCCTTACCTGTGGAAACTTTCCTCCAGGACCTTGAAGGAGAACCTAATCATGTACTCATAAGGATTCATCAGATGGTGGAAGTGCAGCAGATCAGAGAACAGGTCATGGACAGAGCCTACAATCATCAACAGAAGATCAAGCAGGCTTTTGATAGGAAGAGCAAAAAAAAAGAATTCAAACAGAGTGACTTGGTACTCAGGTGGGACGCACCCAGGCAGGATAAGGGAAAAAACAGTAAATTTGATGCCCTTTGGTTTGGGCCTTTCAAGATCCTTGAAGTATTTGCAAACAACACATATAGGTTGCAGGATCTGGAAGGCAAAGAAGTTTTTAATGGCCCTGTGAATGGGCATTTCTTGAAAAAATATTTTCTGTGAGCCACAGTTGGCTCTTTTGGTTTTGTTTTGTACATATTGTTTCTGTTTTGTTTTTCGGACTAATAAATGACTCCATAGCCCAACAACAAAGGCACTGAATCTACAAAAGAGTTCTTAGAGCATCACAGGGACGACTCTATCCCCCATGGAGCCAGATATTAGCGATATTTCTTGTAAGGGGGCTAGAATGCAAAAGAATGGGTTAAAACCCACTTGTCCTAAGTTTTCAATATAAATGTGCCCGTGGTAAACAACGAACGGATCTGGACGACGCGCATCCACGCTCCCAAATCAACGACACATATGCAATTTCGGACCCCCCCGCCTTTCTACCTTTAAGCGGAGGGGGGGGGTCCGGAATCGCGGGCGCAACTCTTCAACGGTCCAGATTAGCATGCCCAGATCAACGACGATGAAGACCATTCCAGACCCCCCTTGCCTTTCTACCTTTAAGCAGAGGGGGGGGGGTCCAGAATCGAGCGAGCAACTTTCCGACGGATGGGATCACAGCGCCCGGATCAACGACGCTTGGACAACCCCGTCCTTCTCATTCACTCTGGATTTAACCGGCGTGGGCTCTTCTCTCATCATGTCATCCTCCTTTCCACCTTTCTCCTACTACCGTGTGTCACCCATCCACCTCCCCTCTTTGGTCCACAAGGTCCTCCCTCCTTCTCATCATCCACTTGTCGTTCGCCATGTGTCCCGCTCCTTTCCACGTCGGCTCCTCACCAAAAGGCGAGTTTGTTATCTCTCGTCTTCCCTCCTGCCCCCTCTTCTTATCGTCTTTTTCCATGTGTCTCCCCTGTAACCCTTCTCACGCCTCGCCACCGCTTTCGCGTCCTCACAGTTTCGGCCCCATCGCTCCATTCCCGTACCCCACCTTCCGTGTTGGCCTCCACGCATATCCTTTGAGCCAGTCAGTTATTCCAGGTGGCGGCGTGTGAGGTTCTCCACGTCCTGAAGGTGCCGAGTTGGCCGGGCCATCCTCAATCCCGATGAAGCAGTTATTGAAGTGGTTGGTGGTGGTTAGATATCGCCTCCACCATAATGGGAGAGCACGGCCATGAATTTAAGGCACGTCGATTCGCCGTTGGAACTGTCAAAGAGTCAGATTGCGTCTGACATAAGTTGCATGATCTTTCAGAGGTTGACTGTCAGAAAGCCATGCAGACGCAAAGCTTTCAATGCAGTGTCTTGATTTTTCTGCTGTTGTTATTCTGAGTATATGAAGGCGTTTTGGCCATTTTTGTATCCATCTATGGTTGAGCTGAGCTCCCGGTTGTAAATTTTTAATGAAGCACTGATACTCTAGTTATGTATGAACTCTTGAGACTTCTTGCCTGATGAATACCAGTTTCTTTTACATCTTTGTTACACTGTGTTAGAATCGCTCGGAATTGGAGGATCCAGTCGAGCTATAGCTGTTATAGGATGATGTTGGATAGGATCACTGTAGCGGTTATGATGTTTCTGGCCAGTCCTTGTGTTTTTCCCAGCGCTGAGTGACTTGGAATTGGAGGATCTAGTCAAGTCCTCCTCAGTTTCTTGAGACTCTGAACCAAGCTGATCTTGCACTCAGAGTCTTTCTTCTGCGAATAGCCGTAAGCTTGCTGCCCAAAGCCGTTTGTTCACCATTCTCACCAAGTCTTCCACCTATTCACCCTTTATCAACCCTCTGGTTGAAGTTAGATCAAGAACTCCTTTGCTGCTTATGTACCAGACCCAGTCCCTGAGTTAGAGAGATATCTCCTTGAGTCTTTACCCCCATTTGATCATCCCTTATAAACAAAATCGTGACATTAAATTGATGGGTGTCAGGCTCTGCTCCTGCAAGCAATCCAGGAGTGACTTCTGGCTCCAACACAACCAGAATCATCTTCAAATGCCATTGACTCAATAAATTTGCAAGATGAAAAACCAGTAGTGATTTTAGGTCCTTTGATAGAAGACAAAGATGACTCATCCCCACCTTTCTATACTTCATTGAATATACATGATAAGGTGCTACAAAATTGTCTCATGGATTCAGGGGCATCCCACAATCTTATGCCAAAATATGTTATGGATGAACTTGGGTTATAAGTCACAAAGACCTATCATGACTTATTTTCTTTTGACTCCAGAAAAGTCAAATGTCTTGGAGTCATTAAGGATATGGTGGTGACCTTATTTCAGTTGCCCATGAAGAGTATACTTATGGATATCGTAGTTGCTGATGTTCCCCCCAAGTTTGGCATGCTCTTGTCAAGGCCTTGGATAAAAAGACTTGGGGGAAGCTTGCCTATGGATCTCTCTTATGCTACTATTCCTGTTTTTTGGGGAGAGCATAGAAGAATTTACAGGGAAGCTCAATTGGCTTACATCATTAGTGATGAAGAAAACCCCACAAATCACCCTGTTTTTGCTTTTGATACAGATCTAGGATCTAGTATTTTGTAGGTCACTAATGCTCCTGAAGCCCCTTTAGAAATCAGGAAAAAATCCATCAACTTTTCTGAAGAGCCTCTTCTAGACACTTCTGTCTGGAAGATGTTCTTTGATGGAGCCTCTTCCAAGGAAGGTGCTGGTGTTGGGGTGATCTTTGTCTCACCAACTCAAGAAACTATATCTTTGTCATATAAACTAGAATTTGAGACTACTAATAATGTGGCAGAGTATGAGGCTCTTGTCTTGGGTTTGAGGGAAGCTAAAGACATGGGGATAAAAGAGCTGTCAGTATTTGGGGATGCTGAATTGATAGTCCATCAGATTAAAAATATTTATTAGACAAAGCATTCTAGGCTTAGATCTTACATAAATGAAGTGTGGAATTTGGTGGACAGTATTTTCTCTGCTTTTAATATATCATTCATTCCTAGGGAAGAGAATACCATGGCTAATTCTTTGGCTGTATCAACAAGAAAATTCAGAATTCCTATACCACCAAAAATCAAGTATGATGTAGAAGTCAAATACATGCCTTCTATACCAGACAATGTAAAATATTGGAAGGTGTTCGAAGATGATTTAGAACTTAAAATTTTTCTTGAGACTGTTGATGAATTTTTTTCATTACACATCGATCAGGATCATGATTCAGAAGTCACTCCTCATGCTGATGTTTTCCTCAATAAAATTGCTAATCATCATATTGTGCAGCTGCCTAGTAATCATATACCAAAGGGACTGGTTCCTTTGGAAATATTATTTGACGAGAATGATGTGGCATTGAAAGGGAAGGTATCCACTGATGATGCAAATATAAATGAGTGCAACGTGGGCACTGAAAGGGATCCAAAATATGTCAAATTGTCAAGCAACCTATCAGAAAAGTAGAGGGCAGAATATAGTAAGTTGTTGAAATAATTTGTTGATGTATTCGCTTGGACTTATGAAGATCTCATAACTTATGACACAAGCATAATAGAGCACAAGATCCCATTAAAATAAAACACCAAACCCTTCAGGCAAAAGTTGAGGCAAATCAATCCTATGTTGCTACCTGTCATGGAGAAAGAAGTTAAGAAGATTTTAGATGAAAAAGTTATCATTCCTTTGAGGTATTCTGAATGGGTAGCCAATTTGGTCCCAGTAAGAAAAACGAATGGAGAAATCAGACTTTGTGTTGATTTCTGAAATCTGAACATAAGTTCAAAGAAGGATAATTATCCTTTACCCAAGATGGAGCACATATTATAGAAGGTGACAGGAGAAACCATGATGTCTATGGTTGATGGATTTTCCAGAATACAATCAGGTATCTGTTTTTCCAGAAGAAAGAGAGAAGACGACCTTTACCACTCCTTGGGGGACATTTATGTACGCCAAGATGCCCTTTGGTTTGATGAACACAGGGGCAACTTTTCAGCGAGCTATGGGCATAACATTTATTGGAGAAAATGATAAGTTTGTTGTTATCTATTTAGATGACATAACTATGTATTCTCAGTATGATAAGGAACACTGTGATCATTTAAGAAAGGTTTTCTTAAAATGTAGAAAATTTGGTCTCTCTTTGAATCCGAAAAAATCATTGTTTGCAATGAAAGAAGTAAAATTATTGGGGCATATCATGTCAGCTGAAGGGGTAAGGATTGATTCCAGCAGGGTTGAGGCTATACAAACTTTGTCACTCCCTATATCTAAAAAGGAGGTACAATATTTTCTGGGAAAAAACAACTTTTTGAGAAGATTTGTGTCAAATTTTGCTGAGTTAGTTAAGTATATCACAACCATGCTGAGGAAGGATAGTGAAATCAAATGGACTGTTGAGGCCCGTAATTATTTTGATCAAATAAACAAATCCTTGACAGAAGCCCCGGTTCTTGTCAGCCCCGACTACTCCAAGGAATTTCTTATTTTTTCTTTTGCCTCTTTTGATACAGTAGCAACAGTCCTATTGTAGAAGAATGCTGAAGGCTTAGAGCATCCCATTGCCTTTTTCAGTAGGGCATTGAGAGATGCATAACTAAAGTATGACATTATGGACAAACAATCCTATGCATTGGTTAAATATCTTAAGTCCTTCAGAGTTTATGTCCTACATTCAAGAGTTATTTCTTATGTCCCATCATCTACTGTAAAAGAAATTCTTAGTCAGCCTGATATAGACGAAAAAAGAAGCAAGTGGATTGCTAAACTACTTGAATCTGATTTGGAGATTAGGCCCACAAAATTGGTTAAAGGCCAGGGTTTGGCCAAGCTCTTGGGTGAATCAAATTGCTTAGCATTGGGGGTGAACTTCATTCACTCATGTTCAGAAAATCAGTAGGCTGAGATGAATGATAAAGGTCCTCAAGTCATTTCTACATTGGACAATTGCAGCTGGTACACAAACATTATATTTTTTCTGCAAAATTTATAGCGCCCGAGTGGTATGGAAAAGAAAAAGGTGAGGGCCTTAAAACTCAAATCAATAAAGTACCGCCTTGTTGATCAAATTTTGTATTGGAAGGATCCATTAGGAGTGCTTTTGAGATGCCTATATCCCCAAGAAGCCCAAAATATTATGTCTGATTTTCATGACAGTTTTTGTGGGGGGCATCATTATTGGAGAACCACAACATACACTATCCTCAGGGTTGGGTACTTCTGGCCCAGTTTGTTCACTAATGTTTGTGCGAAGATCAGAGTCTATGCTAAGTGTCAGAAGTTCCTTGGGAAGCAACAGCTTAAGTATTTTCCATTAAATCCTGTGGCAGCCTAAGGACCCTTCCAACAGTGGGGCCTAGATTTTATCGAGGAAATCCATCCCGCTTCCAGTGGTCAACATAGATGGATCTTTATTGCTACAGATTACTTTACTAAATGGATCGAAGCTATTCCCTCAAGGAATACTTCACATAAAGTGATCATTGGTTTCTTGGAAGACATCATAGCAAGGTTTGGGTGTCCTGACAAAATTGTCACTGATAATGCTGCATCATTCAAGGCCAACCCATTAATTCAGTTCTGTGAACAGTTGGGGATCACTTTGATTCATTCCACCCCTTACTATCCGCAGGGAAATAGGCTTGCAGAATCCTCTAACAAAAGCATTATAAAGATCATGAAAAATTTGTTAGAGGATAAAAAAAAGGCATGGGATTCGAAACTCAAATTTTCTCTATGGGTTGACAGAGTGACAGTGAAATGGTCCTTGGGACTTTCCCCTTTCTAGATGGTGTATGGAGTTGAGGAAGTTTTTCCTTCTCAGCTTTCCTTACCTGTGGCAAAATTATTCCAAGATTATCAAGGGGAACTTGATCATATGATCAGAAGGATTCAACAGCTGGTTGAAGTGCAACAAACTCAAGAGTAGATTGTAGACAAAGCAACTGACCATCAACTGAAGATTGAGCATGATTTCGACAAAAAGGTGAACAAAGAGGACTTTCAATTGGGTGATCTGGTGCTCAAATGGGATTCACCGAAGCAGGATAAAGGCAAGCACGGTAGATTTGAAGATTTATGGATCGGTACTTTCAAAATCTCTGAGGTATTCTCTAATAACACTTTCAAGTTGCAGAATATGGAGAGTGAAGAGGTTTTTGATGGCCCTGTCAATGGGCATTTCCTGAAAAATTACTTTGCTTGAGCCTTGAGTGGCTCTTCATGTCATTGTAAATATCATTCTCTTTTTATTTTTGTTTCAATAATTGACCCCATAGCCCTAGGATAAGGCTCTATATCTACTCATTCTTGGCATCCCGCAGGGGGCATGCCATCCCCTGTGGAGCCAATGTTATCACACTAAATTGCCTTGGGTCTTTTAGTTTGTTTTCAATCTTTTCCAAGCCTTAGATTTTAATTTTTCTTTTAAATTTTCATCCCTTTAAATTTTTTGTTTGGTAGGACCCCTTAGATGATTAAATTTTTTCAGTCTTAGCTCTAATTTGATCCTCAAATCGATTTTTTATCCTTGAACCATTTCTAGCTCATGTTTTATTTGGGTCCCCTCCATGACTTGTCCCTAGGTCGATCCCTCCCATTACTAAACTAACGTGACAGACCTTCCTCCTCACTCATGATCTAGTAGGCATGCCTCCTTGTCCTTGCTTACCTGTCCTACCATGTTTTGAAGTGGAAGCACTGCCTACTCATCAGGTAGTTCCGTAGTGCCTATCACGTTCACTATACCTCCACCTCGAGTCATGATTGACACGAGTGATGTAATGTCCCTTGTTTTTCAGTGCCAGAAGTCAGTTAAATATGCCTTCAAATATCTTGCATTTATGAGCTTTGGTAACGGTTTCTAATTTGAAAGACTCAACAGTGTTGTGCTCCGCAAATTCGTAAGTTCTAATCAGGCGACTACATGTCAACCAAATCCGATGCTGAGAAATATTCCAGGGTTGAGGTTTTCTCAAAGTTCATCCTAAGATTACGTTGAATATCTCAACAGGTGTCCATTGCACAGGTATCCCATGTTACCTCCTTTGCGTATTAATTTTCACAGGAAATATGTGCTTGGGTTTTCATTTTGATAATCTTGCACAGTAGTAAGGGATCCATATTTGCATGGTAACCTTGTTTTTCTCCTCTTCGGACCTGTAAATATCTTTGCCTGTATCTATGGTCTGATCACTGTGTATATCCTATCATATGTGTACGTTGTGCTACCCAGAGGCACTGCTCAAACCAACTCTATTTTCCTTGCTTCCTTTCACCTTGGGGTTTGGTGTTTCACTCAATTGTAGAGGGCCAAATTCAGACTAACTCCTCACTGTTTACAGTCCATAATACTTGTACAAGCCTAAGGGTTTAATTCCTAAAAAGTATAGCTTGGATTACCAGCATCAATCTGTCTAAAAGAGTCAGCCTTATCTATTTGAAGCCCTATTCAAAGCCTTCCTGGTCATTACCATCCCTTAAAATTCTTAAAATCCCTCATATTGAGCAATGGAGACTCCTCAATCGAGGAAGACACACAAAGGTGGCAAGGTGGTCAGAAAAAAACCTGTGGACATGCATATTTTTGATATAGAACCCATAGTAAGAGAGGCCTTTCAAAGAGTGGGGTGCCTCTCTTTCTGTTAGAACATGTAGAGAGGCCATCTAGATGTAGCAAGATAGTTTGCACTACAATTTGATGGAAAGAAAACCAAGGTTGGTGATTTGAAGTTTGAGGTTACTGAAGCCTCTATCTCAGTAGCAACAGGGATCCCCATTACAGGTGAAAGGTGGTTCAAGTCCATGGATTTGAGTTCATCCTATGCAAAAGATCTTTTAAAACCTGAATATCAAGCCAATGACTTGTCCAAAAGTATGCCAAGGAGTCAACTGATTGAACAATTTGACAGATTATTGAAGATCATATAGAGATATTTTACTTGTGAAGGGAGATTCAACACCTTGTACCAATACCATATAAGGTTGTTGCTACATTTTACTGGTAAGGTTGAGATGAATCTTCCTTATTACTTGTTGAGGAGTATAGGTAAAATGTCAGACATGATACAGGCCAAATATAAATATGTGGATTCTAGCCTTTTCCACTTTGGATTAATCAAAATGCTAGTCTCTGAGGAATTGGGTAAGAAAGAGATTTCATGCGAACATTTTATGGTTACCTCTAATTTCAAGTTGGATCTAGCACCATCTCCTCAATCATAGAAGGAAAGTCCTTTGTCACCCACCAGTACTTCTAAAGTAGGGACCAGTAGGAAGATAAAGGGCAGAACCCATGTTCAAGTTTCAGAGATCAACAAGCAGGTCATAGAGGCTGAGGAGGAAGTTTGTCCTTCTCCACACATATATCTTTCACCACCTCCTCCACCAAGGTTAGAAGAGGTGCCTTCTTCTACCAAAGTTGCATCCAATAAAGGGAAGAAGATCTTCTTTCCTTCTTCTCCTCTAGTAGTTGAAATCAAGGGTAAAAGGCGTTTCATTAGGTCATCAATGCCTAAGGATATTTTCAAAGAGTAGCCTTTACCAGAAATCCCTACTCAGAAGAAGACCGGTAAGAGCATTAAAAATCCTATGGAGGAAAAATCAGAAACCCTTACTCAGAGGAAGAAGGGTAAAGGTAGTTCTCAGACTACTGAAGGGAAACAAGAAGCCCCTGTACAGAAGGGTAAGGATAAAGGTACTAAAATACCTTTGGAGAGTAAATATGAAACCTCTGAAAAATCCATTGAGAATCCTATTGAAAGAAAAGATGAAACCCTTGTGCTAAGAAAGAAGAATAAAATTAAAGTCATCAAGGAACCTGATGAGATAGACAAGACACTTCCCATGCAAGAGGAAGAGGAGTCTGAGAAAAATCCTAGTGAGACTGTACATGCCACTATTCCTCATGACAGTCAGACCTACAAAAGACTTATCAAGCAGCTTATAGATGCAAGAAAATAAATAGCTCGTCTTAAAGCAAAAGATAAGGTCAACTTGGCTCAGATGAAAGAGCTCATGGATGGCTACAACCACACCCTTGAATTGGCAAGATTTGCAGCAAGGAGGGCCCAACCCCTTCATAGACAATTAAGGAATCTCTACAGGAATAACAAAGGCTTCCAATCTCAGAACATGAAGCTAAAGGCTGAGCTGAAGCAATTTCAAGATGAGGTAGCTCAAAGAAATCTATAGGTGTTGGTTGAAGCTTCCATTGAAGATGACAAACCAACAACTAAGGAGAGCACAACTACACCAAAGAAGCTTGTTAATGCTAAGAAGAATAAATCTGTTGTATCAATTGAAGATTCTCTTTCTACGAGAAAGAGTATGAGGTTAAGTGTCATCATGAAAAAAATAGCTGGTAAAGGGAAAGCCCCATTTTTTAGGATGTGTCTTTTTGGGAGGGTTAACCAATATGAAAATATTATCTCTGCCATCTATACAGGCTTTTAAGCGCTTAACTATTTGGGTTTTGAGTTTTTTCTAAGTGCTAGCTTCCCCATTGGTAGAAGGCATTACCTATTGTGCAATCAAGGCTCTTGATTAAAATGGTTTTGTCATCATGAAAAACCACAAATTATTCTGCACATGTTCAAGGATCAGAGGCACTGCGTTTTTTTAATTCTACCCAAACCTGCGCATAGATGTAGCGTAAGTGGCGCTACCTAATATTTCACAGAGGGAAAATAATTGGTACACAGGCGCAACATAGAGGTGCTACCGAATATTTCATAGAGGGTAAAGTTTGGCACATAGGCACAACACAAAGGCACTACCTATAGACGCTACCTAATATTGCACAGAGAGCAGAGACTGTACACATATGCAACACCTAGGCGCTACCTTTTCTCGTTGTAGTGCGCTACCCAGTTTTGCTACCCAAGGAAGCTGCCAATAAAGACCAAGGATCTAGGAGGACCAAGCTAACAACCTTTGGATAAATTGATGGTGAAGAAGGATGGAGAAGTAACAACTGGCATCGTGAAGACAACCACATGCTTGGAAAGACACATGGAAAACAAGGATCTACGCAGCAAAAGGGAATCAAATTAGTTTGAAATTCAGTTGGATTAGTCACCAACATTTTCTTGTTTTATAGCATAGGTGGTTAGATCAAATAAACGTTTAGAGTTTTTTAAGGGAAGGAGGCCAGCTCGTACTTCCAGTTGTTGCCTCCCTTTTTTTATAAATAGGTATATCATTTTCTTTAGTAGGTTCGGATGGTTGAGCAAGGCTCCCTTATACTGTTATATTTTTATGAAGTAACTGTGATCTTGTGATGTACTGGACTTAAGACTTTTTGACTAATAGAAATCAACTTCTCTTTCAGTCTATTTTCTTCTGATGATAAATGTTCATGCTTTGAATGATTCACATGAATGATTGTGGTGATGTTATGATGGATGTTTGATCATTATGTTATCATGATGTTTATTTAGCTTCCTTAGTTTATCAGTTCAATAAGATCTTGTGTTAAGAAACTTTCCTCCTTAGGCTTTTGTGGACCTGAAGTTTACAACAAACCCTACACTTCTCTCATCCAAGTCTTCCTTCTACTCATACTTACTCCCAAATTATTGATTGAATTTAGCCAATACCTTAATTGTTGGTGCATGCTAGCCATGTTATCTGAGTTAGAACATTATCACTTGAGTCCTTTTCTATTTGACCCTTTAAACACCCTTACATTCACTTACAACCTGCTGGGTACTGGGCTTTCCTTCCATGCAATTTGAAGGTGATTCCTAGTGCTAACACACTGTATTCAGATTCTGTAGTCGATAAGGAAATGGAACCTTGATTCTTGCTCAACCATGCTACAAGAGAATATCCTAAGAAGAATGCACCCCCACTCGTGCTTTTCCTTTCATCCACACAGTTAGCCCAATTAACATCTGAATAGACTGATAGTTGAAAATTCTGATTCCTAGGATACCATAGGCCATAGTTCATTGTTCCTTTCAAGTATATAAATATTCTTTTGACAGTTAACATATGAATCTATTTAGGTGCATCCTAATACCTTCCTACCATTCCAACAACATGCATTATGTCTGGATGGGATGTTGTGATGTACAATAGGCTGCCTATCATAGACCTATATGAACTCTGATCAACATCAGGTGAGTCATCATCCTTGCTTAACTTGCATCCAATGACCATAGGTGTGCTTATAGGTGTAGAATCTTCCATTTGAAACCTTTTCAACATTTCTCTTAGATATTTCTCCCGAGAAAGAAATATTCCTTTAGAGCTCTGAGTAATTTGTAGACCAAGAAAAAATTACAGTTCCCCTATCATAGACATTTCAAATTCAGACTGCATGGCAGAAGAAAATCATTGTACCAATGAAGCATTATTGCTTATGATGATGATGTCATCTACATAGACCAACACAATGAGCAAATCATTACCCTCTGTTTTGATATATAAATTGTTGTCAATTGTTCCTCTCTTGAACCCTTTGTCTTGAAGATACTTATCTAGTCTGTAATACCAGGCACGAGGAGATTGTTTCAACCCATATAAGGCTTTCTTCAGCTTACAGAAAAAGTCAGGGTTATATGACAATTGGAAACCTTTTGATTGTTCCATATATAATTCTTCTTTTATATCTCCATTTAGAAAAGCTGACTTGACATCCATTTGATAGACTTTAAACTGTTTATGACACACATAGGCAAGAAAAATTCTAATAGCTTCTAATCTTTCTACGGGCACAAATGTTTCATCAAAATCCAGTCCTTCTATTTGAGCATATCCTTTGCAGACCAATATAGCCTTATTTATTACAATATTTCCTTGCTCATTCATCTTGTTTTTGTAGACCCATTTGGATCCTATTACATTTTTATTTGCTGGCCTGGGAACGAGTTCCCAAGTGTCATTCTTTTCAATCTGGTCCAGTTCCTCATTCATTGATTTTAACCAATTTACGTCTTTACTGGATTCATTAAAGTTCTTATGTTCCACCATGGATATGAAGGCTATATGTGATTGCTTAATGTCTTTGATTATCCTTCTCCTGGTTTTTACACCTTTTACTTTCTCACCAATTATCTGACTTTCAGGATGATTCTTTTGAGTAATTCTGGAGGAAGGATTTGATGATGATAAATGTCCCGACTCTTCTTGTCTAGGTGTCTCTTCTCCACCTGATTCATCATCTTCTTGTGAATTTGATATTTGTTGTTATTTCTCTTCATTATTCTCATCATCTTTTTCATCTGGCGTAGTGCTTATTCTCTTTTGATCTTTTACAGGAGCTTCTTCAACAATTTGAACATCAATACAGTCTACTAATTTATGCATTCTTTTGTTAACACATATGTATCCTTTAATGTTAATTTCATATCCTAAGAAGATACCTTCATCAGCTCTACTATCAAATTTTCCTATATGATCATCATTATTCTTGATGTAGCATTTACTTCCAAATACTTTGAAGTGTTTGATTAATGCAGGTCGACCAAACCACAACTCATATGGAGTTTTATCACTGTTCGGCCTTATATGATCTTTGTTTATAGTATGAAGAACCGTGTGAATGGCCTCCACCAAGAAGGTTTGTTAAAGGTCCCTTTCACTCATCATATCCCTTGCCATATGCTGAACTGATCTATTTTGGCGTTCTACAACTCCATTTTGTTGAGGAGTACCTGGAATAATATATTCTCTTTTAATTCCATGTCTGTCACAAAATTATTTGAAATATCTTGACATAAATTCTCCTCCCCTGTCTGAGCAAATTTCCTTTAACTTCCTTCCTGTCTGATTCTCAACTAACGCCTTAAACTTTTTGAACTTCTCAAACGCAATAGATTTTTCTCTCAGAAAGGAAACCCACGTAAGTCTGGAGAAGTCATCAATGAATAACATAAAGTAACGTTCTCCTCTAGTTCCTTCCTTTCGCGATGGTCCACACAGATCCATATGAACAATTTGAAGTGGTTTCTCTAAAGATGTGAAACTCTTTGATTTGAATGGAGCACGCCGACTTCCCCATTTGACATGATTCACATACATAGTTATTAGGCTTAGATATTCTTGGAAGGTCTTTCACAACACCTTCATTATTTAGTTTGACAATATGATCAAAATTAAGGTGTCTAAGCCTTCTGTGCCATAACCAAATTTCATGAAGTTTGATTAAATGACATTTCTCCTTATCTTCCTTCAGAACATATACATTGTTTTCAGTTCTAACCCTTTTTGCAATCAACTCTCCTGTGTTTACTGTCTTTATTTTACAATTCTTGGCAGTGAAAGTGACTTCACATCCTCCGTCACATATTTGACTAACACTAATAATATTATGCTTTAAACCATCAAAAAATAATACATCTTGAGATTTTCTTCTTCCATTACTTAAGCTTACTAGACCTTTACCTCTGATCTTTCCTGGAGCATCATTTCCAAAGGTCACACCCCCTGATTTATTTTCTTTGAGTAATATGAACTTACTTTTGTCACTTTTCATATGACTAGAGAATCCTCTGTCAATATTCCAGGTGTCTTTTTTTCTTTGAGATGACAACACTAATCCACACTTGTTATCTTCATTCTTCTTCCAAACCTTGACATTTTCAGCTCTGTGATTGGAATCTGGATTATAGTTTTTTAAGCGACAGTCTACAGTTTTATGTCCATAATTATGGCAGATGTAACATTTTGGTTCATTGAATAAAGGATCATAACGATTGTTATGTGTAATCTGTGTCCTTTTCCCAACCATCACATGATTTGTAGTCTGTGGTTGTTTGTTACTTGGTTGTATCATTCTTTTTTGTGGAAGATATTTATTCCTTGGCTGTCTTGATTGCTCATGTCTAAATCTTAAAGAACAATTTACAGCTTTGTGGCCAAAGTTAGAGTAGTAAAAACAATATCCATAGAAAAAATCGTTGTACCTGGAAAATGGTTGTCTTCTTTGAGCAGGCCGATTTCTTCCATGCTGATGATTTCCTTGAGTAGAGGGTGTATTATTTCTTTGTTCTACATATTCAGTTCTGGTATCTTTTCCTTCACTTTTCCTTGGCAGTTGATTCTCTTCCTTTGTTTTTGCAGGTTTGTTGTTGACAATGGTTGTAGATTTGACAAACTTGATGGATTCTTTGTTGCTTAGATGAATACTAATTGATACCTCTTCATAACCCAAACCAATTTTCAACTTTGAATCCTTTGCTGATTCAGAATGGAGGCTAATCCTTCCTAGGCTTTAATACTTGTCAAATTCTGATGATATAAGGCCTAAAATTTCTCTAGATCTTTTCTGTCAGTCACTACTTCAGCTTCCAATTTTTCACCTTTTGTTTCAGCTTCCTTCAATTGATGTTTGAGGATGTCTTCAATATTCTTAGATTATTCTAACTTAACCTTCAACAAAGCAATTTCTTCAGATGGTTCATTGCATGTTTTCTCATACCTGAGCAATAATTGTTTTTCTTTTCTTTTCTTTTCTCCGATTCTATCAATCTCTTCCATGGCACTGACAAGTTCTCCTTCAAGATATACTATTGCTTCACAATCAGCGAACTCACTTCCTGTGTCTTCAATGTTTAGATCTTATAAATCTATTAACATGATATCATTTATTTTATCTTCAATAGAAGAATCACTGCTTTCATCATCTGAGGGATCATCATCATTGTTTACACAAAGGCTTTTCTTCTTAAAATTATTATCTTTGTAGACCTTGTGTTTGTGCTTCTCTTCATCATCATATGTCTGATCCTTTCTTTTGTGAGGACACTTAGATGCAAAATGAACTATCTTACCATAGTTGAAACATTTGAAGGGAAATTTACCTTTGTATTTGCCTGATCCTTTCTTCAGTCTTCTCACAAAATTTTCTTCAATCTCATCTATATCAAAGTCTGTGTTTTTATCTAATTTAAAAGATGACTCTCTTGTAGTGGATTTACCTTTGGTGATTCTCATTTCATAAGCAGTTAGGGTTCCAAGAAGTTGATCTAGTGTCAGCGTTTTGAAATCAACTATTTCCTCTATAGCAGAGACCTTTGAGTTAAATCGATCAGGAAGAGATCTTAATATTTTTTAGACTAGAAAATATTCATCTATCGTTTCACCTAGTCCTTTCATAGTGTTGAAAAGTTCTTCTATACATAAGAAGTACTTACTGATAGTTTCATCTTCATCCATATTTAACTGCTCAAATTTCAGTCTGTGAGTCTGAAGTTTTGCGTCTTTCACCTTTTCATTACCTTCATAACTACTTATCAACTTGTCCCACATAACTTTTGTTGAATCATAGTGCATGAATTTGAAAAACTCGGCTTCAACAAGTCCACTGAGGATGGCATTCATTGATTTTTCATTAAATCTCAAATCCATCTTATCATCTTTTGAGGCCAAGAATACAGGCTTCACATATCCCGTTTCAACGACATCCTAAACATCAACACCCAAAGACATTAAATGTGTTCTCATTATTATTTTCTAGAAGGCAAAGTTTGTTCCATCAAACAGAGGGGGTTTATTAGTATAACTTCCATCATGAATAGTCATGTTCAAGATTATGGATCTACCTTTGATCAAAGGCACTGAATCTGATACCAATTGTTGGAAATATAACTGAGAGGGGGGGGGGNATGTATATAAGCTTGAAACTTTTCCTGTTATTTTCTGATTCTTTCTAGATTATTATTTAATATGTTGCTAATAACTTAACATGCATAGATATACAATATTTGATCAATCACACAGAATACACAAAGACACTGATTTTCATGAGGAAACCCATAAGGGTGAAAACCTCTTCTTCTTAGGATGTCAATCAAACTCCAACTTTCATGTACATCATAGTCTTTGAGCTCCAACTCAAATATGAGGCTACAACCTCTGATAGAAAGCTACAACTTGCAGAGAGCACCAACTCTTATATTTCTCTAGCAACAACTAGATGGAAGTACCAACTCCCAGGTTTCTCTAGCACCCAATAGATGGAAGCACCAACTCCCAAAATATCCTCTAGCACCAACTAGAATTTAGAGGACTGAAATCCTCCCTAGCACCATCCTACCACCCTGATTGAATCTTACAAAACTTTACTTACTTGCTCTGTCTTTGATATGGTCTGTTACAACTCCATGTCTCCTTTGCCTCTTCCAGCTTCTATTACTTTGTTCCGCTTCTATACTCTGCTCTTTCTCCTGCTGCACAATCTCATTCCTCTGTTCAAATTCTCTTCTTCATTTATACTATGTGTTGTCTCTGCATGCTATACGCTTCATCTCTGATCTCTAGTTCAGGTCCTATACCCGGTCATATTCTACCCACATGCATAACTATCAAAAAAACGCATCGTCTTCACTGTTCTGCATGTCTTTCTCTACGCGAGTCCTTTGCCTGATCATCATTCAAACTCTTCATCTTCCCTGGCAGTTATACTGTATCTGTTCATCATCAATGGACATTATCCAAATATTATTTGTCTTCTCTGGTAGTTATCCTAAACCTGTTCATCACTAGCGGTCATTATCCTGAGATTCTTTGGCTTCTCTGGTAGTCACAATTCTTCACTTTCTCTACCAATTACAGTCAGTCATTTTTGGCTTCTTTGGCTTCTAATCCCCTTCCTTTATGTGACCAATGGTGGTTTCCACACGCCTATTCAAAAGTTGCTTCACTATCTTGGTCTAGCGAGTGCTAGATCCTTCTTTCGATATGACCTTGGGTGATGAACTCGTGTGACCACGTGATTGCGGGCGTGTCCAAAGGTGGTTTGAAAAAAACTATGTTTCGCCCCGCAATTTACCTGGAGCCTCCACGTGTCCTTTATCCAAAACTATGGTTTCGATTGTGGCCCGCCTTCAACTTTTTAAAGTTCATGCACCTTCAATCCCTGCAATGCGACGGGACCGTCGATCTCATGATCTTGATGATGCTCCTGAATTGACGGATTAGATATAACCTTCTTAACTCAATGACTGTGATTTACTTCGTGATCCGAGCTCCAGCGGGAGTTTCAAATCTCAAACCCTACTTTCCTCTGTTCACCAATCTTCCAGAGTGGAAGATCTATTGACACGTGTCCCTCTCGGATTAACGGTCAAGATCTCCTTCGGGTCTCTGGACTTCGGATATTTCAAATCTCAACTTCTCATTTCTTCTGACTGGATATCTTCCAAAATGGAAGATCTACTGACATCTGTCCTCTTTAATCCAATGACTATCCTTCACTCCAAGACTTCATCCTTTTCTAATCTTCGACACTTCGCTTTTCCATGAATTCTTTTACCTGGAGTCAATGATCTATTGACATGTACCCTCCTGCACGATCAATGATCATGAGTGACTTTGACACTTCGGGCTTCGGGAGTTTCAACTCCTATGCACTCGTTTCTCCCGTAGTGCTTTCACCCGAATGCATAATCTTCTAACACGTACCCCTCCTGGCGATCAATGACCAGGGTCTTTTTTGGGTCTTCGGTGTTCAGGACTTTAGGACTTTAGGCTAATCGTTTCTTCATTCTCCTCTGGAGTGGTCACCTGCTAAATAAGTCATAAGCAGTGGAGATCGCTTGTTGTCGATTAACACTTCCACTTACACTGTTCTTCCACTGAACTAGATCAACGGTTGAGAATGCACCCGAAGTGATCTTCAGATCGGACAAATGAGAGAAACTTCAGACCTTCATCCTTCGGTAATTTGGGAATTTTGACATTTGTTGGTGATGAAACTCCCGAAGTAAATCTCTTGGAGTGACGTAGCTTGCTTACGTCACTTGTTGACATGGCACGAGCCAGTTTCCTCTTGACACTTGTCATCATCTGATTATGCCAGGTGTACTTGCTGATGCGGTCTTCCACATGTCCTTGCTGACGTGGTCTGCCACATGTCCTTGCTAAGGTGGTATGATGGCGTGGGTGAGATGTGTAGGCAGTGCAGTGGAGGTGGAGGCAGATCACGGTAGTGGAGTGTGACGTGTAGTGGGTAGTGGAGTGTGACGTCAGAGCGCGGAGGTGGTATGTATGAGTGGTTTGGTGGTTTACTTAGAGGGGGGGTTAGGCAGTAAGTGGTAATGAGCGAGGGGGGTCCGAGTTGACAGGAAGGTGACATGTATGAGGGTCCCACATAGGAAATACCACCAACTCAGACCCCCCCATGGTTAAAGGCAGAAAGGTCGGGGGAATCTGATATGCCCTGTCGACCGTAGATCTGAGTGCTCGATTATTGACCACTGAGATTAGTGCCCTTGTTCTAACTTATCTCGTCCTTCCACTTTAGAATTATCTGACGGATGAAATTTAATCCGACTCTCCAGACTTCAGGGATTTCAAATCTCAAACTTTTCTCCTCGTTTATCCTATCCTTCACTTAATTTGATTCGACAGTCATGAGGACTCTCGAAGAAGATCCATGATCAAGGATTTTGATCTGGATCATGTTTCTGTACAATGCTTTCCCTTCTGAGCTTTGATCTCTCTGACTTAGAAATATTTCTAAGTGTTCATGGGTCTCGACCTATGCTCCTCCTGCGAGTTCGTCTCTTGGACCTCGTTTTCACTTCTGTAAACTGCTATCTCTTCTGATCTTTCTCATCTTTTTCGCTCTCGAGGTTTGGTTCACTGCTATTCTTTCCATCAATGAAAAGCACATTCTTCCTGTAAACATGTCAACACTTTTTTATCCTTGAGATATGGCTTGTAATTGCAAGCTTGGGTTTACTATCCATTTATTTATTTGGAGGAGATCAATCTGGTTTATTTTCTGAATGGTTGTTAGAGCCTCTTCTTTGTTTGTTCTGGAATTATACTGGTTTTCTTATATATCAATTTGACCCATGGCTTAGGAGATAGAATTTCCTTCAAAATCAATTAGTCCTTTGTCTAGTAAGGGCAATGCTTCTAGACAAGCTTCATTTACCTCTCCGACAAGTCTTTTTCTTTTTGCTAGATTTGTTTCCCAGGATTTTAAGGCTATATCACCTCTTATTTGTTCCGAAAGAGAAAGTCGAGGAACATCTGAGACACCATCCTTTAGTGCTAATAAGACAACCTCCTGAAACTTAAATCGAGTTGAACGAGCTTATCTTTCTTTTATGTAGAAGTCTTTCAGAGAAAGATCTACTGCCTAGTAGAAATTCTAGATGGCCTCTACCTTCATAAAAAGATCTTGCTGGGCATTTTCCAGTTTTTCATTTATTTCCCTTGCTTTTGTCTGGAGAGCCGAAATATCCATTAAGGTACTTTAGGTCAATTCCAACTTATCTTGCAATTGTTTTATTAATTCAGCATGTTGGGTGATCAGTCCTTGATTGAACTACAAATTATTTTGGAGCTCATCAAAATTGGACCGGAGTTGTTGAATTTGTTGCTTATCATATGCTCCGATCTGCTCAAAATATCGACTCATCCTGTTCTGGATAGTCTGCTCAATTGTGTGTATTTTATTTTGAAGTTTCTCTACCAACATGGACTTATGTTGCAGTTTCTCAGCCAAATTTTCCACAGACCATTGATTAGTAGTGGCGAAAGTGCCTAATGAACCTGCAACTTCCTTTGCAAAATTTGTATCATCTCGGTTATGTCCATCATACACCATTCTTTGTCTTTTGACTATCGCTGCATCTTTCTGCTGTGTTTCTCGTTTGACGATGACTCTCCTTTTCTTGCTGAAGAAGAATTATGGAGGCATCTCTTCAGGAGAAATTGGGGTAAGATCTCCTATAAAAATGACTTCGGAACTATGCTTTCCAAAACTCGATTGCAACAGTGTCAATGAAGTAATAGGGGAACCTATTTCTGTAGATGGTTGTTGCTCAACAGTTTTAGCAGCAGATGTATCCTACCCTTTCTTTATAAAAGATTCAATCTGAGCCTTTGCTTGAGTGCCTAATGGATTTGATAGAGAAGCCTCCACTTCCTGCATTAAAAATTTGGTGCTCTTCAGGTTTTCCTCAGTATCCTATTTTCCAGAGCTCCCTGTTTCAAAAACCGGAGGTATAGTTTCCTGTGTAGGCAAAGTGGCTATCAATTCTCCCTGTAGTACTTTCAGTAGGATGTTTCGTCTGTGTTTTTGAAAACTAAAGAAACTGACCTCTTAATCCAGGGACAAAGTTTGGACTCTGTTCAACACTTCCTCGTAAAACCTGATTCCCTTGAATACTTCATCACGTGGGGAGTTCTAATGCACATATCTCTTCAGGTTGTATTGGGCCAAGTGATTTTCCACAATTTTTTGTGGATCGTGACTTTTAAACTCGATGTCAACCAACTTGACATCCTCCAGAGCTACAACCTCCACTTTGGAGTGGCCAAAGTCTAATAATGAAAACATACCGATCTGGAGAGGGAAGGTAGGCCATACCTTTTTCTGGGCTACTTTTAGCTCCTTCTTGATTCCCCCTGTCACTATTTGATAAGCCACTTCTCGACATACTAGATGGTCTGGTAAAAACCTCGGGAGAGCATGAGGAGGGGTTGAGCATCCAAAAACCCTGATGTAGGAGAAGTTTTCGTCTATGAACCAGTCTGCTATTTTTCCTAGGTTTCCCATGATTCTATCTGAAATCCGAGGGGGTGGGAAACCATATAAAGCTATATGAGTGGGAAACACTACATGATGTAAGATTTCGTAGAATAAATCTTTGGCCTTTTCCTCCCACAGTTTGGAATGGTAAAAGTGTATAGGTTTGACACTGGTTGGGGTCCAACTCCAATTCATTAGTGGGAAAGGGGTTATGAAGCATATGACATCCATAATATATGCAGACATGTAGAAAGGGGTAGACCGTCCCTTTGATTTAGCCAGCTGGTATTCAGTGATTTCTTTGGCCAGATTATCCGACAACATATTGGCCCAGTTGAAAGAGTATCCCTCAACCACCTCGTGCATAATTAACACCCATTCCACCGAGAAATGAGTCAGGATCTTATTCCCAAATATTATTCATAGCATAATAACTACATATATCATGTGGGTATCCAATGATGTTGTGGCATACACACCGTGAGTGTCGGCTCTAAATTTCTCTGGGTGCCCCCACCAGGACTTGATTATATCAGGATAGTTTTTATCATATTGTAAACACTCTTATTTCTCAAACTCCAACATGAATGCATCGTTATAATTATATTTAAAATCAAGGGATAGCTTATACATTACTTGTATGTGTTATGGTCGGAAAGACCCAACAACAACGTTTTGAGAGTTGAAAATTCTTCTGGTTTGGATGTCGATGTTTCCCATGGCCCAGCCTATCATGTCATTATACAAAATGAGTCTTGGCCGCCCAACTATTTTGTGTAGCTTTGAATGAGATATATCTCTGATTTTAGCTGCATGTGTTTCGCTCACTTCATCGCCTGAATCTTCTGGGCAGTTTATAAGCTCATGTTCCAAAATCTCGAACACCTGTATCCAATATTTCACTGTGTTTATGGCTCGTGGTGTGGTATATGATAAAACGTCTGCATTCGTATTTGCACCTTCACTAGCTTCTTTAATCATCTTCTATGTTGCCATGATATCAATAAAATCGGAATAGGGATACCTGTTACAAGGAAATGTGTGAGCTTCTCGGTTGAATAAAACTTACTACTCTGCGAAGATGAAAATAGAATTCAAAATCAAGCATTCTTATTCACCTCGGGTGCATTGATTCAAGTATACCTTTACTGACGACAAATTTATTAACCTTAATGAGAAAGTATATCTGGCGATCCGCGATCCATGCTAAAAATCATTACCGTTGATTCATGATAAATGCCATTAATATTCGGTGGTTCGCATTCGGGAGTTTTGGATTAAATAGATTTGAAATTTCCCGAATCGTGAATCCGCAAAAGGTTAATTATGAGATAACCCCTCTTAAAATTGTTAGTTAATCACATTTAACTTCAAGTGCTTTGGGTATTCGGACTTCGGGGTTTTTAAATGTAGCTCGAAAATAAATCCCCAAAACCCGAAGCTGCGAAATGATTAATTATCTGATAATTGCTTTTAAGTTTTAATTAATCCCATTTAAGTTTTAGTGCTTAGAAAACTCGGACTTTGGAGTTTTTAGGATATGATGAAGGGTAAACGTCTGAACTCCGTAACGCGAAGTTGTTAATTATCTTTTGACCAAGATTAACTTAATTAATTAAGATTTAATATTTTCGGTATCTTAATGCTTCGTGGACTTGCGAGTTAGCTCTTTGTTATATTTCCGAAAGGCCATCTCCCGTAGTGATGTGTCAAAAATGATGTCATTCCAGTTGATGTGTCGAGAACAAGGGGTGCCACGTGCTACTTATAATTGTATGAATCTTCAGATGGAAATGTCGGACATGAATTTCACGTGTCATCCCAGGGAAGACTCGAAATATACACATGTACTTATGACTCGTGTCCTTTAAAGGTTTATAAAAAGGTGATAACAAACACTTTCGGGTTTCAAGATTTTAATTGTGAAGACCTATCAAAACACCCGAAGCGCGAAGCTCCAAAGCGACCTTTAGTGATTGGAATCTTTAACAATCAGACGGCTCCAAAATTCTGGGAAAAAGGGGATCATTCGATCAAACGGGGGAACTTCATCAACGATGGATATGATTTGTGCCTTATTACCAATTAACCATAAATAAATTTGATTTGAAATTTGAAAGTTAATTTCTTGACTTACCACTTTGGGAAAGATTATATTTTCATGAAGTGGAGAATGCAAAGCTCAAAGTTTAGGATTATATATGTTCCAATAGGCTGAGTGGTTTACCAAATCACTCATTGGGCCTATAGCCCATGATGTTTCCATGGGTGGTGTCGTCACTGAAGAGAAGGTGATTAGTCAGGCTCAATATCTAGATCTCGTTTATTCGCAAACAGGCACACTATACGACTTGATTCCTGATGCTCCTCGTCCATCTACGACTCCTACCCCAACACCTCCAGTATCTTCGCATGTTGATGATGGTGTGATTATCACTTTTCATGCTGAGACTCAGTCTAAACAAGACAATCATTCCACTCCAAAGTCTACTACCTCTAATGTACAAACTACTCCTAACCCAACTCCTTCCCTCAGTAAAACCTCTGAGGTTAATTTGGTTCAATCTACACCTATAGGTAAAAATCAAAATAAAAAGAAAGGGAAGGGTAGGAATAAGGAGGAAAAAATTAATAATCAACAATCCAAGAAATCCAAAACACAACCTGTTGATGACAATGACACACGTAAACCTCATTATCCTTGCCTTATCTATGGTGAGGATCATTATACGAAAGATTGTCCACAATGTGCTGAGGTTACTACGTTCCTGCAAGGGACCAGGAAACCTCCTACACCCATCGTCCTGTCACAACCTTTCCCTTCTCAACAGCAGGCCCAATTGGTCATTCATGACCAACCTTCTCTCTCTACCACATCTTATGTACTTATGTGTACTGGTGACTCCAATAAGAACAAAGTTGCAGTCGCAACTCGAGCCAAAGATTATTCTCCTTCGAAAGAGAAAGTTGATGATTTACCACCTCTGTTGGTTCAACCTCCTCCCCCAAATTCACCTCCAAACGATCCTCTTCATATCGAACGACCAAGCCTAGATACAGTTCTTCGTCCTCCTCCCAAGGGTGTTGTTCGAAAGTCCTCATTTAATCCTCATACATGTGTTTCCCAAAACTAAAGTATTGTAGAAGACCTTGCACAAGAACCCTCTGCAATGTCAGCTCTTGAAGTCCTTCAAAGTTGTCCTACTCAACGGAAGGCGTTGTTAAAGGATATTGGTGGAATTGATCCTACCGATACTAATTTGATAATATTTGACTTGGAAGATCATACTCCAAGGCTTCCTCCTCAATTAACATTTCAGATCCAAGTTGTTGTGGAAAATAAGAATATTTGTCGAACTGTTATTGATGAAGGAGCCTCGACCTACGTTATGTCTGTTACTTGTTGGAAAACTATTGGCTCTCCTTCCCTTACTGAGTCGCACAATACTCTTAAGGCCTTCAATGGTACATGGTTTAAACCTTACAATGTTCTTCCTTTGTTGTCTATTATGTTATAAGGTAAAGTAGTTAATGTCGAGGTTGAGGTCTTTGATGCACCTCTTGATTACAACCTTCTACTTGGTCGTAGCTGGATTGACTCCATGCGCGTAGTTGTTTCTACTCTTTTTCGTGTGTTATGTTTCCCACACCAAGGAAAATTCATTACTGTTGATCAAATGGCCTTCTTTGATTCTGATTCATGTACTAGAAACGTACCTTTTATTTCGAAAACACTTCCTAGTTATGAGAATGTCAGCGTGGGTCTTTTAAAAGATTCAACCTTGATGGGTACATTTCCTATTCCGCCACCCAATGTTCCTCCTCCCTTTTTCACCTCAATTAATATGATATCAACCTTTGTTTGTAACAATCATGAGTCTTATGACCCATGGATTATACCTAGCTCTGGTGATTATCTTCATTACAGTGACATAATTCCTTTAAGTTCGGTGGAATAATCTTATCAAGCTATTCAATCGACAACCCCTTCTCCTCCTTCTCTCGGTGATAAATCTCCTAATATGTTCCACGTGATCTTTTCTACTGATGAGATGATCATGACAGTCATGTCTATGAAAGATACTCCATGGGACAATGGGCATCATCATTCCGTTCTCTTCCTAGAATGTGAGACCATAGAAAGTTACCAACGGATTTTGACTTTGTCTACCGTTGTTGTTATTTCTTCTGTTCCCGAGTCAACACACGATGTTTTGTATGAAGGGAACTTGAGTAATATTTCACCTACCGTTCCTCTTGACATATTGGTTAAAACCAGAGTCATGGAAAATGTTCATATTGGTGCCTCATGTTCTGCTGATGAGGTCCGCACTTATAAATCCCTTTTCCAAGAATTTCATGAAGTTTTTACCTAGAGTTATGAAGAAATGCTTGGCATCAATCCTGATATTTTTGTGCATGAGATTAAGAATTACCCGAACGTTAAACCTGTTCGGTAGAGACTTCACCCAATACATCCATGTAAAGTCGCTACTATTAATATTGAAGTTGAAAAACTTCTTAAAGTTGGCTTTGTCTATCCCGTGGCTTTGACCGATTGGGTGTAATCTTGTTCTGGTTAACAAGAAATAAGGCACGATCCGCGTTTGTGTATATTATAGGGATATAAACAAAGCTTGTCCCAAAGACAATTATCCAACCCCTTTCGTTGACCAGATTGTTGACGACTGTGCTGGGAGTGAAATATTCTCCTTGATGGACGATTTCTCTGGCTATAATCAAATCAATATTTTACCCGTGGATCAACATAAGACTGCTTTTATTTTCCCTTGGGGAACCTTTGCATACCAGAAACTACCTTTTGGTCTCAAAAACACTGGAGCGACTTTTCAATGCGCTATGTTTTACACTTTTCATGACATTAATGACATCATACAACCCTATCTAGACGATCTACCTGTGCATTCCATGCATTATCAAGATCACCCAACACATTTACATGCCATTTTCCTACGTTGTCCTTATTATCACATACGTTTGAATCCACACAAATGTGTTTTTTTGTGGAATCAGGATGACTTCTTGGTTTTATCGTGTCTATACATGGGATTTGAGTATACCCCTTGAAGGTTGAGGCTATTCTTAATCTTCCTCCTCCTTCCACACTACGCCAAATCCAAAGTTTGCAAGGGAAGGAAAACTTTTTACGTCCATTCATTCCCAACTACGCTGAATTAACAAAATTATTTACTCAACTTCTTAAGAAAGGTAATGATTTTGTATGGGACGACACTACCAACAAAGTCTTTGAAGCTTTGAAGCTTGCCTTAACTCATACACCACTGTTGTTTCCACCTGATTATAATCGAGATTATTTCCTGTGCTTAGCTTCTTCAGACTCTACCATTGCTATGGTTTTAGTCCAAGAGGATGATTCACATGATGAACATGTTATATACTATTTGAGTCGGAGTCTCACGACTACCGAAACCAAATATTTACATGTGGAGAAACTAGCATTGGCAGTTGTTCAACGTTTTCGTCACTACATATTATTACACAGAACCATAGTCATTTCCAATTGCAACCCCATTAAACATATCCTTACTCAACAATTGTTGGGGGGAAAGTACTATAAATGGATAGTTATTCTCCAGGATTTTTATTTGGAGTTTGAATGCGCTAAGTCAAAGAAGTCTTTGGTTTTTTCCAAATTGATATGTGACCTTCCCTCTACTGAGACAAAAAATGTGGTAGAGGATTCCTTACTTGATGAATCCCTCTTTCTAATCAGTTCCGATGACATATGGTACAGAGATATTATCATCTATCTCTAGACCCAAATTTTTGGCATGATATTTCTAGTACAGATCGTCATCGTATCCAGTATCAAGCTTGTCAATAAATTATCCTTGGTGATACCCTTTACCGTCGTGGTATTGATTCCATATTTCGACGATGTCTCACCTATGATGAAGCTGCGAAATATTTGAATGACTGTCACTCTGGAGCATGTGGTGGTCATATGTCTGGGTATCCCACTTCCCAAAAGATCTTACGAGTTGGTTATTTCTGGCCTTCGTTATTTAAGGATTGCATTACTTCTGTCTAGAAATGCCACGCTTGTCAAATCTACAATAATAAGATATGATCTCACCCTGATCCTCTTCACCCTGTAGTTTCCTTTGGTCCATTCACTAAATGGGGCATTGAATTCATGACATGTAACCCTCACTCGGTCGGGGGACATGGATACATTATTGTAGCTGTGGATCATTTCACTAAATGGACCAAGGCGATGCCCACAATTGATAATACTGGGAAAACTGTAGCGTTGTTCATATTCAATCATATCATTACTAGATTTGGTGTCCCTCAAGCCATCGTTACTGTTCACAGTAGTCATTTTCACAATTTCATGATGTCTGAACTTAATGAGAAGTTGGGTCTTCGACATGAAAACTCAACCCCCTATTATCCATAGGCCAATGGCTAGGTTGAAGCAATCAACAAAGTTCTCACTACTATGCTTCGACGAATGGTAGAAATTCATAAGTTAAATTGGCACACGATGTTGTTCTCAACATTGTGGGCCTATCAGACATCCGTTAAGTCTGCCACGAGATTCACACCTTTCCAATTAGTATATGGTATCGAAGCAATTTTGTCGATTGAATGTGAAATCCCATCTTTGAAACTAGTTATCGAACTTCCCCCTAACACCTCAGCTGAAGAGGAACGTCTTTTGTATTTGATGAAATTAGATGAAACTCGTCGTGATGATGCCTTAGTCATTGAAACTCAGAAAAAGAATGCCAAATCCCAATATGACAAGCATGTCAAACCACGTGTATTTTATGAAGGTTATCTAGTTCTCCTTTACGAACAAGGTCGTGACTTACTAGGAGCCGGTAAATTCGATCCCATGTGGCGGGGTCTTTATATTGTGAAACGAGTGTTGGAGAAAAGGGCTTATGAGTTGGTGGATTATGATGGAATTCCTTTGAGTGAACCCAAAAATGGGCTTTACTTGAAGAAGTACCATGCTTAAATTATTTTTGCATGAGTGTTATGTATTTTTAGTGTATCATACTCTTGTGTGCTTTTTCGTTTTTGGTTCCACCTTTCGGCTACTTACCTTGCATTGTGTTTTGTTTCCAGATGTCGATGTCTTCTCTACCCTATATTGTCTTTGTTGATGGCGCTAGTCACAGTACTCAAAACTTAAGGTCTATTGCTTGGGAAATATATGCACCTACAAATGAATTAATCAGTCTACATGGTGTTTTCCTTGGTCGTGCAACTAACAATATCACGAAATACAATGCAGTTATCGAGTTGTTAACTGACGTTGTTTCACTTGGAATCCATCATCTTATTGTACAACTTGATTCACAGTTATTATTACTACAGTTGAGTAATGTTTATTCCATCCAGAGTCCTACGTTGCTAAGGGTATATTTACGAATTCACCTCTTGGAACGTCATTTTGATTACATTGAATATCAACACATTCCTAGATGTCTAAATACATTGACAGATGCATTGGCTAATTATGTGTTAGACAAACATTTGAGACATTTATAAAATCCAATAACACTTTGTACATAAAACAAGTAAGTCGGTAGGAGCCTTATATTTATAACGATAAAATTTTACAAAACGTGTTTTGTCTGGAGACCAAAATATCAAAAATGTGAAGCTCACGACTTCATATACAAAAATCACCAAGGATGTTTCTCTCTATAACAAGCAACTGTCCATGCTACTCTATGGAGAAGTCAACCGATTGATGCAAATACACCCATTTTGTGGCGTTGATAATGCCTAGGGAGCTCATCCACCATGGCATCAGGGACATGCATGGTTAGCCCCTCCAGATTTTGTTTTATGGCCTCTAGATCTGCGACAACTACCCCTGCTACAACACCTCTCTCTCCTCGCCTCTAGATAGGGGATGAATCCGGAGGACAATAAAGTCCCACATCTGCATTTATGAGAGTACTCAATTAGTCATCGGATAAATAACACAAAATCCATTTTATATTATTAAAATAACAAAAACATTATAAAAACGAAATTTCCTTCTTACCTATGTCCCCCCAGTGGGACCCGTCGGGAAGATCTAAATCTATATCTCCATGGAAATCTACCTTGGCATACACATAATATTCCACCATGAGCAACTGAGTCCTCAACCATTAGAAGAAGACATCGGCATATTTGACGATGGGAACACCTCCATGTCAAACCATGAGATCTACCCACATCTTCATCCTTGGATCCTATGGAGCGGGTATACCCACTCCACATGTAGGAGTAGGACAAGGACCCTCTCCATGAAGAAGGACACCAAAATAAACCCATCTCCAAATTTCTTTAACCCACCATTTCGACACTTGGAAATTTGTTTCTTCGTGCTTTTTAGGAACCCTTCGCACCAGTTGAAGACCCTGGGCTCCATGCATTCTAATGCTTACTAAAAATGGATCTGCAAAGCCATATGGGGAGCTGTACTCCCTTCCATGCGAGTAATAGTGTAAAGGATATTTCGCAAAGGCAAATCTCAGACATCCCTGATAGCTACCTTTCCGCTATATTTATTAGTACCTAGCACACAATGATGGAAAACGTAGTAATCCATAGACTCACCTCCACCCCTGCTGCCTATAAGTGACACCCATGAACCACGATGAGATAGTCCTATCAGGAAATAGATATCCTCGATATCTATTGTGAGTGTGTGGACACCCACGCGAAATTCCTGCTCGTTCACATCCCACATGTGAACCAAGTACTCTAGTAGTCTCAACTGGGCTCTCATGCCTTAAATCCTGAAGAATTTTAGTAACCCATACCGCCTGAGACCCATAACTATTCCCGGGTCATTCTTGGCGAAGTAATATTCTTCTTCATTCTATCGCTCATGCCACTCTAGCATCTTGAACAAGGAAAACCTTCCAAGGAACCATAAGATGAGATTAGAAACATAAAATTATTTCTTGGTTTTTTTTTCTAGTTAGGTTTATCTTTTTTAAATCTTTGGTTGCGGTCATCGTGGGGCTGCGCATTTGTGTAGTGTGACATCATCGTACCCTACCTATACGGTCACCTGCGACAATCCTAGATCGTCACGGTTCACAATATAGGGCACCTGCGAAGACCTCAACGCACAGGTAACCCCTAAAAATTGACCCAAAAACACAAATTTAACCAATAAAAATCAATTTCGAAACCATGAAAAGATGAAGGAGAAGGTGATTAATTTTTTGATGGAGACGATTCATGAAATGATCCACCACCTGCTCCGCAATCAACAATTGAAAATCGGGGTGAAAAAGGGCTTTGGAGCACTATTTGGGTAAACTTACAAATGAAATGGTAAAATGGTGTTTTTAACCTATTTTATTGACTATTATCACTTTTCATTTGCAAATTATATTATTTTTATACTTTATCCATGCCCTAAAGTCTTAACAACTTGACAAGTGTTGAATTTTGCAGATTAAAAAGTCTAGAGATGAGACGTTGGAATAAGGGTCCACCCCTTTTTGGTTTGTTTTTGTATATTTTTTGCATGTACAGATCCTTTTAGGGTTTTCCAGGAAAAACTCCGAGCAGAGTCTTAATTCTTTCTCACGCTCGTGAAACCATGAGAATGTAATCGAGTAGTATTTTGTCATTTTTTCAAACTCGTAATGTTGACACAAAAAAAAAAATCTATGGAGTATCCTTTAAGCTCTTTTGAAGCTCCCTAAACATGAAAAGATGGCCGAGCGACCTTGTTATTTTCACGCTCGTAAAATTAATTGAAAAAAACATCTGATGAGCGGTAGGTTATCACTTTTTTGGTCTCGTTAGATTAATTTACGAAAAAGGACCTGATGGAGTTCTCTTTAAGTGTTTTTCAGACTCTCTAAAATTGAAAAACCCCTGAGTTTTCTTTCCTTGGACTTATTAAACAAACATCAAAAGACCCATATGGGATGGAAGCACTCTTTCTTAGGGTTCGTTAAACATACTCTGAGGGACTCATACAAAGGATGAGCTTACATATACAAGCATATGTTATCCTCCTCAAGCTTGCGTAAAAATAAAGAGGTACTCACCATAAATGGTGGGGGGAAATTGGGAAAGAAATGTGTCTTTGTATTTGTGTTAGTGGTAGTAATAGTCACTCTTGAACATGAAACCCCCCTTTATCATTTTATCCAGTTTGGGAAATCCAATTGTCTCTCGTTTGACCATCCACAAGTTCATATGTTGGGTCCTCCTTGAGTCGATGCTTCCAAGACCATTGTCGTGTCATTCATATGTTCAAGAGAAGTCCAACCTAAACAAGCCTTCTATCGAGTCGACCATCTGCAGTTATAAATTTTCTACCATGTCAACCTTTTCTGAGTCAGTTTTGAATCACTTCATACTCCAATCTACTTCAAATCTGTTACATATTTCATGTCATTGACGGGGTATACATCAAGGCCCTCCTATGATGAGTCTTTTCCTGTCGAATTCAACACATTATCCAGGAACAAGACTTAGAAATTATTTAGTACCTTAGAGCCTACATGCCTCAATGGCAGGTTTCTTCGCTTTCAACAGTGGGTTCACATCATTGACCTCTGATTGGAAGATTCCATCGAGTGTTCGACTTCAACTCAATTATTCACATTCATTGGATTGTACTAGGGTACCTTGGGAGTCATTGACATCAATGGTTATTTCCCTTGCACTTGTTAACGGTTTTTGTTAATGACCGGTAATCAAGTGGTTTCTACCATGTTCGACTTCAACACCTATAATCACATGGCTAGATTCGTACTTAGAGACGACGGAAATGAAGACCCTGGATCTTATCATTTTGATCCAGGTTGTGACGGAGTATTCATGAATTAGTGACACATAGATCCATTGTGTATGTTTCATGGCTATGTCCGAATTTGAATTCTTTTAGAGCATAGATCCACAATGTATTCCTGGTGGCTATGCCAAATTATGGTGACATGGATCCACAGTGTATGTTTAATGGCCATGAATCACTTGACACTTATGATTAGAGTCACTTGTATTCTGAGCATGGAAATGTCTACCTCAGAAATTGTATGATATTATGCAGATGCTTGTTTGTTTGCAGGTTCTTGATCGATGCGCTCCTTGTTTTCAACACACACAATCTACGAATTATTTTAGTTGTCACGAGTTCCATATTCATACTTTGGGGAGAATTCTATTACACATTATTTTTGTTACCTCAGTGATCACCTGACAACATGTGTTCATGTTCCCTGAAAATATTAAAAAAGACTTTCTCCATGGGAAAAGTGATTTGCTTCCCTCTTTCAAAAATCATGTCAAGGAAGGTCATCACACCTCGCTATATGCATGGGGTGCGGTGATGCTTGATCATCGCAGTTTGAACTGAACCTGGACTGTGACGTCGTCGTATGCTACTTGTGCATAGGGTGCGACGATGGTTAAAGCATGAGAAAAGTCAAATTTCACGAATGTTCTAGAAGAGAATCTTCTAAAAGATGAGGTGGCCTCCGATCAGTTTGGATCTTACTCGCTTCTATGATTTAGTGGGATCATCCTAATATCCTCATCCATATCTCTTTCACACTATATAAAGAGGGATCTCTCATGGAAAATTCTAAGGTTGAATAGGCTAGGATTTGTATGGAGAGTTCTACTTCATATTATGCTTGAGGGCTTTGCTTTAGTTCTTCAAGTCAGATTGTGGATCTTCTTCATTCAAGGCATTGGAGAAAAGGTGTGTGTGTTGAAGAAAAGAGCCATCAAAAGGGGACCTTTCAACATCAAGGCATGGGTTGTATTCTCCACTTTCTATTCACTTAATACAGTAATACATTTCTTCCCTATAAAAGCATCTTGTATTTTATTGTATAATTCCTTGATCATATACATAGACTTCGTTAGAATACATATATCCGTGTTTTCCTCCCTTGTTGGTTTGTGATTATTAGACATGATTACTATTCTGCAAACTCAAGGAAGGATCTACAAGGATGACACTAGCGAGGATCAAACATCATTTAAAAGGTATGTCACTTGTACCTCACTAAACTAGTTCATATGATGATGAAGTTTAAAGTGAAGTGTGTATTTTTTTCTTTTTTGTTCTAGTTTC
>ML834594.1:36732-49589 GCA_009831015.1 Picea engelmannii | reverse complement strand
ATCTTCCTGGTCCTTGTCCTACTCCATTTCCAGTAGAATATTCAACACTGTTATTATGTTGAAATTGAAATCCATTGGAATATATCATGTGGCAGGTAATGTTGGACCCAGAATCAGGAGCAACAATGGTAGAAGGAGCAAAATCTTCTTCTTGAGCTTGAGTTTCTGGATATGTTAGTGCAGGCGGAGCAAGTACAGACATCTCTTCCTGATAACTTACTGGGCTAAGAAAATCAGAGGTGGCATTATTATATTAAATTTTTTAAACTTTTTTCAATCAAGTGTTTTTTCATCAGTTTTGTTTAGAAAATGTTCATAAATTTAAAAGAATCTAAAAAAATTGCATATATCAATTACTGAAATTGCACAATCTAAATGAATTAGATAATGTATTCATACTAAATCCATCCATTTAAAATTGCAATTTAAACAATAAATGAAAAAATAAAATTTAATCAATTAATTACCTAATTTGATAATTATCCATATCCCTCATTCTTGTTGAACAGTTAATCCACCACTTACTGGAATTCTTCTGCACTCGGCACTAATCCTAAAACGTGGCTAATCCCCACGGACTTTTAGAATACCTTCTTTCTCTGCCCAGAAACTCATTGGTAGAGGGTTTTAACCTCTTCTAAACCCAATCTAACACACCCTTTGTCTCTTAGGTGGCCTCCTACATCTCGTGCCAATGCTTAGCTTCCAATCATGAAGATGGGTAACAATACCCATAACCCTGAAAACAACAAAAATGAAATGGCCAAAAACAACCCAATTCGTGGCCAACAGTAAAGGCATACCCAAACTTATCAACACAAAACTAGGGCCTACATAGAGGCTAAGCAGTTGGAAGAGGCTTACCATACTTAGTTCTCTAATAAGCATTAAAAAAATTAACAAACATGGAAACAGTTATCAATAACAAAAGATGAATTTGATAGTGCTTCAACATCACCTCAACCCCACGAACCCCTGGGGGCTTAGGAGATGTCGGACATCACCGCCAGTACAACCACGACGCCCAACCAACTCATTGGATTTCAAATCACCCCAACCCCACGAATCCTTGGGGGCTTAGGTGATGCCCGACATCACCACGACGCCCAAATATGAATAATGGGGGAGTCTAATCAAATTAAATAATGCAATATAAATAATGGGGCCAGATGCTAGAATTTTTGTCTGGTTTTGTAAATTAAATGATTAGATTATGAGATTGTTTGGTGATTGAAATTTAGATATGAAATTATGAAAAGTGTCAACAATATATTCTTTAAAACTAGTTTGGACAATATGACTTTGACCAATGTAAGATTTTCCACAAGAACATGGAATTTGATAATTCTACTATAAACATTTAATTTATTTCAACTAAACCAAAATTCTAGGTCTACCTACGTTACTCATATTGCATTATCAAAACATTCTAGAAATTGATAAACATCCTGACAATTTTAATTGAAAAAATTTCTATAAACTTCAACATTCCTAGAAATTTATAATCCATCCACTTTGATAATATGTTTAATAATCTCTTCTCATTTCTCCTCTTTTATTATAAGAAAATTCTTAGAAATCTATAATCCATCCACTTTCCACTTTGATAGTAAATTTAATAATCTCTTCTCATTTTTCCTCTTTTATTCTAATTTGTTACCATAATTTATAATTATTTATCTTATGACATCTTTGAATTTTCTTCAACCTTTCTCCTATTTACACTTTTCTCCTCTGCACCCCTTCTTTTTGTGTATTATATTTCTTACCTTACCATTATTTTTTTTTTGACAAGAACGGTTAGGTTGCATTAAGCGACATTTTGGCAAGCCATAATCAGAAAGTTACAAATCTGAAGAAGGTTGGTGACCTCTAATAGTGCTGCCAACCTTCTTGTGAATGTCTTGGGAGACCGGTCCCATCTGCTTCTTGAGCTAATTCGAGAAAATAACAACAAATGCATACATGAGTAAATTCTCACAAACTGTGAGCACAGTAGAAGACAGAAGCAAAGCATTAAACCGAGGGGGATGAAATTTTCCCCTTAAAGTAGGGATCCAACTTTTTCTGAGAACCTAAAGAAATGTTGGAGGCTGCCTCCTTTTCTCTGCGCGCTTTGTTGGTCCTTCGCTCTCAGGTAAGGGGTGGAGACGGAACTGAAATGCCTTCAGGTTCAGAAGTTTCCACAGAGCCGCTAGAGGGGACTGAAACAACCATACCTGCAGGGGCAGAGGGTTCCGAATCTGAAGCCCGAATTTCTCTTGCTGCTACTGAATCTGGGGGGGTGGAATCCGGAAGGCTTTCGTCTGTCGGAGGATCTTCCTTAACTGCTGTTGCTTCTGGATCTAGGGCTTCATCTTCCTTCAGCGCATCAAAGCTGTTTTTATTTTCTAGAGTTGCCTCTGCTGAGTGAGTGGCCTTCGGAGCCTGGGGTAGTGGAACCTTTCGCCTTGGCTGCCTTCGTCGGTTATATACTGGCTGAAAATCATCTTCTTTGACTGGTCCCGGCTCCTCAGAGGCTTTGGGGCAGCTTTTTGCGAAATGACCATAAGCATGGCACCAGAGGCACTTAAAAGGAATCTGCTCGTAGTCCAGCTCTTGGATATGGCACCATTCCCCCAGGGAGAGCTTAATGGCTTCTGGAAGGCCTTTCTCGAGGTTAACCTCAACACAAATACGAGCGCAGGTAAACTGATCCCCTTTCGGCTCCACACTGTCCAGGAAACGCCCAAGCTTATTTCCAATGTCCTCCAGAGATCTTTTCCCCCAGAAATGCAAGGGAAGATGAGGCAGCCTAACCCAAACAGGGGCTGCGGTGATCTCGGCTCCAGGATTGAAGTCAAGAGTCCAGGGGGCTAAGAACAACCCTCTCGACCCCATGAAATAGGGTCCAGATCTGAAAACTAGATCACGGTCCTCTATCCTCGAGAAACTGAAGACAAAAAAACCCCTGCCTACTGCGCACAGAGAAACGTTTCCCTGTATCAGCGACCTCCAACGATCATCCATCCATGCCTCCACCATTTTGGGGCTGGGCCATAACCCCGTAAACTTTCCGATGAGAGCCTTTTCTACTAGAAGGAGGGCAAGATTGCAAGGCTCCTCTGGAGATAGCTCCAGAGAAGGGATCTCCTCCATATTCTTAACAAACTTAGACAAGAGAGAAGGCTTGGATTTAGGTCCTGCCGAGCGAACTAACGCTTTGAATGCTTCCAAAGGATCTTCTTCCATCTTGGCAGTCGGATCTGGGGCCATCGTAGCAAGGCGGCGACCACCAGCAAACAAGAAGACGGAGCAAGTCGCAGAGGCAAGCCAAGACCACTGCTCCAAAACGCATGCAAAAACTTAGGAAAACGCAAGCGAAACGCAGGAGGGACGCTCTGAAAAACGCCGATCCACGGCCCTGTATGCAAAGAAAGCAAGGGGAACCCTGATCGGCTGCTACAGACGAAGATCCGCGCCCCTGCAATCGAAAAACCAGAGCGGAGGCGGCTAGGGTTTAGGCCCTAGCCGCATTGACATTCCGTCTCGCTTCATCTTCTAACTAAAACATTATGTTTACCTTACCATTATTATTATCCCTTTTGGATCTTTTCTTTAATTTTATAACTTATTCATAGTTAACCCTTTTTTATTATTATCCCTTTTGGATCTTGTCTTTAATTTTATAAATTATTCATAATTAACCCTTTTTATTCTAAAATAAAAATTATTTGTTATATAAATTATTCATAATTAACCCTTTTTTATTAAATATTTTTATTCTAAAATAAAAATTATTTGTTTTATAAAATTTGATAATTTCATTAATTAATTTGAATCCATTCTTCATTATATTCTTCTTTTTTCTATCATTTTGTTGATCTATTTTAATAATTTTTTAAGAAATCTCCTAGATTTTTATTTTACTTTATTATATTATTATGTTAATTTAAATTTTCATTTTTATTGTTTATTAATATCTTTTTATAAATTATAAATGATTAATTTATTATCTTAAACTTCTAAAATATATGATATGACGAGTTTTCTTTTTCACTTTTTACAATTATTTTTACTTGCAAATGATGAGTAAAGCATTTACTCAAAATATTAGGAATGTTTTAAAACTCTAAAAAATATATATATATTTTAGAAAATTTATTATGATAATATTAATATTTTTTACAAATAAAAAACATATTACTTTACTCAAAATATTAAGAATGTTTTAAAACTCTAAAAAAATATATATATTTTAGAAAATTTATTATGATAATATTAATATTTTTTACAAATAAAAAACATATTATTAATAATAGTGGTGTTAAACATATACTAATAACAAACTTAATTTATCAAATTTTAAGAAACATAAACAAAATTACTTAATTTATTTTAAAATTTTATTTTTATGCTCTAACACTTTAAAATAAACATTCCTAAATTACAATAAAAAAAGACTAGAAAAACTTTATTCAAAACCAAAAATAAAAATAAATGTCATTCTACTTAAAAAAAATAATAATAATTAAATATTGTTTTAAATATGAATATAATCATATAAATCAAACATTTTTATATATTTTCAAATCAAGTTGGGACAAGTCATGCCATAATAAATAAGGTTGTGTGGCAGCGTAGTCCCTGCCAACGAGGTTAGAAAGCAAATTGTGGAAAATGGGGTCGAATTGTAAATGACGGAAGTGTTTGGTGCAAAATGTATATCACATAAATGTAGTGTGCAACATATATATCACGGAACATGGGGCAAAATTAAATGAAGCCTGACATGTAGAGCACAATATATTTTTTGAAAGTATATAACAAACTATAAATTTGTTGACAATGGAAGGAAAAATTTGGAAATTTAAATGCATTTGCCATATGGACTGGTGAAAGATAAAAATGTATGAAGACATCAAATTAAAAGGAGATAAGAACACAGTTTATTTGAAATATGTAAAAAAAATAAAAGTTTGTTACATGGTATGCAACATGTATATCACGGAACATGGGGCATAAGTAAATGATGTTTGTCATATAGAGCACCATTTATTTTGAAATATATATAAAAAATAAAAGTCTGTTACATATAAAAATTTAAATGCATTTGTGAACACATTTATTTTGAAATATATAAAAAAATAAAAGTTTGTTACATATAAAAATTTAAATGCGTTTGTCATAGAGACCGGTGAAAGATAAAAATGTATGAAGACATAAATTTAAAAGGAGATAAGAAAACATTTTTATTTGAAGTATGTCAAAAAATAAAAGTTTGTTACATACTATTGGAAATTTTGAAATATACAAAAAAATTAAAGTTTGTTACATATAAATCGGAATTTCAATGCGTTTGTCATGTAGACTGGGATTGGGGCTTCCGTGAACCATTAGAGAAATATGTACAAGAAACAAGATTGTAGAAAGAAGATAGAGTGCAATACCTGCAAAAATAATAAATGGAAAGGTATAAGCGTTTGCTTACACATCTCTATTTAAGAAAGTGGAATAACTGTGTTGATAAACAAAGGAGGATGCGATCAGTAGACTTACAGTGAGGGTACATGTGAACCCTTTGGATATTTTCTTGCGGCTGTCGTTTCATTGATGTCGTCGATGGTTGCAGTTTCAATGATGTCGTCAATGGTTGTTGGAATCCTGGCAACTGTTTGTCGCCTTTCGTCGACGGCCTGCTTCAATTGCCTTTCGAGCTATTATTCAATGTAGCTTCTCATTGGGGTGACGTTGATCTCATTCTAGATTTTTATGTTGAAAAGATCGTTTTCTAATCCCCGGAAGTCGATAGAAATATTACAGAGAGCCTGGTGAATTTCCTCATTTTGTACTGAATATTTGACTAGCCAGTCGTGGACGTGAGCTTGATCAAATTAAAAGATGCTGCAAAAATTTTCCAAAGACAAGGCCTTAAACATAGCAACCTGTTTATCGAACTCTTGTATGGTTAAGGGCAAGGAGTTTGCAATTAAGTCGGGGTCTTGGAAGTAGTTGGTTTTCCCGGCTAAGTCTATATTTGACAGCCTTGTGAATAATTTATCTTTCTTCGAATGGCTTGTTCACATGACTGAACAATAAGATGCGGGTTCTTCACTTTTTCTTTCCAATATGCATTCAATTGAATGATATGATTTTTGGATGGAAGATCTTGTTCTCTTCTTTTTGTTTCTGTCATGTTGTTGACAATGGTGCCAAAAGGAATGACCATTTTTAAAAATAAATTTTCTTCATCTTTTAACTCGGCCTGCAAATGTTCGAGCAAACTATGTGCCCTGGTTCCAAGGTAAGTGATTGTTTGTGATCTTTTCAACGCCTCAGTAACCAATTCCATTCTTTTTTTGATATTATTCTCCACATATCCTCTATAGGATGCGAGAAAGGTGGAGGATGATTTTACGTTGTCTGCAGGGGTGGTAGACATAGCTATTGCCAAAGGATTGATAAGAAATGACATAGGAATGAAAACATCTTCCAATTCCTTGACTCGGTCCTTCAGTCTAGAATTCTCGGTCTCGATGCCTCCAATGGAATCATGAAGTGCTTCTTCGCTTGCAGTGTGAAGTTGACATATTTGGGATGGTCGTATGTTGGCAAGGTCAACCTCTGAACAATATTTTCCTTTCTTATTTTTAACATATTTTTTCTCAATTATCAATTTTTTGGATTGGCTATAAAAAAAAACGCTCTAGAACACGAAGAATTCATCTTCATCAAAATTTTCAGTAATGGATATGTCCATTGGAAGACTATGGAGGATGGTGTCTCCAGGCTGATCAAGGAAGTAGAGCATGTTATCTAGATCAGTGTCAAGTTGCATGTTCTCATTCTGAATTTTTGGCTCTTCCGCTTGCCCCACACTTTTTTTCTCTTCTTCTCTACTGAAATCTTGTGAGAACTATCAATTTTAGAGTGAGGAAGGTCGTTATCTCCTCCTCTGTTTGAAGAAATATGAGTTTATTTGTTGTTGTGGTGGGTCATTCGAGCGATGCTCCAGGATGTCGTACTTTTTGAAGTGTTATTTTTCAATTGAACACTCTTGTCACAGGGGCCTTTCCCTTGTTGCGTGTACAATTTAGTGCATCTTTGCAATGTGTCTACGTCACCGACATCAGAGGTAGGACAATTGCCGCCACTGTCTCTGTTTTCGGGCAGGTGTTTTTTTTAAAAACAAACGCCAAGGCCAAGTGTTTGTAAATGTTGTCGAAAAATATTATAGAGGTCAAACCCTCTTATGATTTTAGCATATCTCAGGTTGGAGATGCTAGAATGTGCTGTGAATTCATCAATTTTATTAACGTTTTTCAACACGAACTCCCCTAATTTCCAAGCCAAAGGAATACACTGTTTTTTTTTTCTTCTTTTGCAACAGATGGAACCAATAGTTGTATTGTCATGCTACTTCTGCAACAAACATTACATCTGTAATGTGACATGGAAGGAGAGAAGGTTTTTCCGTGGAGCCAAAAATTCTTATGATAGTGTAATTATCCAAATGTTCGAGTGTCCCCTTCTTGTCCAAAAAATTGGTTGCATGTTCAGATATGCGGGGACCATCTTCTCCTAACAACAAAACTTTGAAAAAAGACACGAAGCCATTAAAAACCTCATAAAAACAGTGGGAAGCCTTGTTCTTCCATAAGGCCTAGTACTAGAACGTTACTAAGTGGAATTCGCAGTTGACATTCTTGGACAGAGGCAGTTCTTGAAACCGACAGGAATGCCCTATTGAAAAAACTAAATAGGACGACATATAAAATTTATTTTCCCTTTTGAAGCTTGACAATTGGGAACATATTTAATGGGAAATTAACCTGCCCTAATAAAAAATGGCTTGTTCGTTGAATGTGAAATACAAAATATAAAGAGCCATCTGAGAAACAGTTGTTGTGAAATCTTGTCCTGTTATTTTTGTAAACAACTAGGCAATTTCACGAAATGGATTTCTAAATGAACTAACTTACAAGCTTGTAATATCTTCAGTAACTAAAAGCGGGTTTTCCAAAAAATGGGGCAAGAGGTCCAACCCGTTATTATGTTTTGCTAGGAACTGTTTTCAATATTCTCCTCTGAACGTCAATGTTGGCTCCGACAAACTTAGCATCTAGCGGAAGACCTGAGGTGACAAAGAAACAGAAGAGCCGTCCCATAGTGGAATAATTCTTTGTCTGAAATAAATTTATTGGCGCACCAAGAGACCAGGTCCTTACAGTAAAAAACCTCGGGGACACAACCTCCATGAGCAATCCCAGAGGTCCAAATTACTTGGTTCTCTGCGACAGAGGTTGAGTAATAAAAATATGCTCTGGACCACTGGAAGTTCTGGTCCTCGCGACCAAAGATGTTCACTATATCTCCATAGAACTGTTGTCGAGTTGATGCCCTAGGTTTATGAGAATGTTGGTTTGCTCCAGATGATGGTTTAAATGAACAATTAGATCTGATAATGTAACTCTCCACTAAATCTTGGTTAAATGCTTATGAATGAAAAATCTCCTCGAGCCTTTCACTGATTAATGACAATCTGTATGGGTGGTGCAAGATGAACTGTTAGCAGTAAAGATTACTTATTGCATATTTAGAAATGCAAAGGTGGCAGGTGTTGTCTCAAGAGTTGACTCTAGGTTGTAATAGAGCCAAGCCTTAGCACATTTTAAATGAAAAAATAAGTTATCACTCATAAATCAATTTGGGCTACGTCCAAGTAAATTCGTAGATAACCATGAACCACTTTTGATTAGAAGCTGCCCCTTCCAACCCAAGAGGTATCTCTCGAATATATGTCACTATAAGATATCCAATAAGCTTAACAACGGGCAGATTTGTGGGTAACATAAAGTTTTGAGGTTTTTAGGGTTGATGGGTTGGACCGGGAGGTAGTCCATTGGGCATGGAGTCAAATGATCAAGCAAATACTAAGAGTGTTTCGGCAATGGAAATCCATGGAGCAGAGGCGAGATATAAGCTGATTACAAAGGGAAGGATTTATAAAAGTATGACAACAAAATAAAGAGAAAACATATCAATACACAAGGAGCACTCAGCGATGAGTGAATTCCAAGCATAAATTAGTGGAAAGAGATGGTTGGGATAGAGAATCTAGCAAAGGATGAATTCTGAACCTTTAGATCTCTGCAAGAAACAACTTATAACCAGTCTGCAACAAAGCATCTAACAAATAGATGAATTCCATTATAAACACAGTTACAAATCAAGAAGAAAATGGAAATAAAACCTAGTGAAATGATGTGAAAACTAAGAAATAAGACATTCTCTGCAAACAAAATCACAAGAATCTCTGATATAGAAAAACAATGCCTCTGCACTATTTTATTAAACTGAAAATGAAAGCTACAACCACCAGACTCTACTTCGGTGCCTTTTCCCCCTTCTCCTCTTTTCTCATCAAAGAGATATACAATATATAAGACTTCTCCAGCCTGTAACCGATGAGAAACGACCCCAAAACTGACTAAGAGTCGTGAGAAACGAACTAGTAGTTGTTTAACTGAAATCTGGGCGTGTTCCTACATTTCTGGGCCATGTTTGCACAAAAACGCAACACCATTTTGTGGGGCACTTTTGGCTGCCTTTCCGAGCTCCAAATGAAGATATGAAGGTACCATTGGAAATATTATGACTTCTAAATGTCAATCGACTATTTGAACGTGGAAAACGACCTCTCCACGGCTGAGACAATTGAGTTTTTCCAAGGCATTTTATTACAGAAAAACCTACGATTTCGGTAACTAACAGGCCGAAAACAGGGGTATCTTAGCCACCAAAAGTCCTGATTTCGGCAGCTAACAGTGCGATTTCAGAGCGTCGTAAGCCATCGAAAGTCCCGAAAGCCCGATTTCGGATTTCAGGGAAACCGAGCAATGGTCAAAATCTCTATGTTGGCCAAACCCCCGACTGTCGAAAACCCAAAATGACGACGTGACATTTATGTAAAACCTTATTATAGTGATTTCATTGTCGTTTATTTCATTCTTTTAGTGCCTCCTCATGACTTGATTTCTGGGTAAAAACACCTCTACACGTTCGGTAGCTAAGGGCATATGAAACCGAAGATTTAAGCTACCAAAAGTATGCACTTTCGGTAGCTAAACACTATAAATTTTTTCCTCCTAAGCTATCAAAAGCCAAAATTTCAATATTTGTTCCAACAATAGGTACGTCGAAGAGAAATTAAGGATTGGAGGTTTCTTGAACGTGCGAAGGCCACGACGTGCGAATGACATTTCATGATTTTGAAATTAACACTCGGAAGGGAAAATATAACCCCCCACAAATCTTGGTTTAATGCGTATCAATAGGATATATCCTCAAGCCTTTCGTCCATCAATGACAATATGTACGGTTCCTGCATGATGACCTGTTAGAATTAAATGTCAGTAATTCCATATTTAGAAACACGATATATATATATATATATATATATATTTTTTTTTTTTTTATTTTTTTTTCATTTATTATAGACAAGTGCGAAGGTGACGGAGACTGCGAAGAGCAAGGAAAGAATGGCAAGATCTGAAAAACGGTCGGGCGAGATTCAAAAAAGGGTTACAGGGATACTTAGGACAGGCAAGTGTTCCACGGTCAAATTTTATGTATCCTAATTTTTTACTGCAAAATGTGTAAAACGGAAGAGATCATGATGAGGTAGTTCAATGGTCGGTTTGTATATTTGCGGAATTATGGCAAAGTGGCTAAGTATGGAATAGGGAAATTGCTAATTGCATGCCTAGAAATAAGATCTTATATATAATTGACAATTTCTAATTGCAAAGGGGCGCTGACACAAGAAACAATGACTAGGAACTGAATATTTCTTCAACCCACCAAACCGACGATCCACCAAAGAAATTCGAAGAAATGGCGAAGTATGGAAAGAGGATAGATGGGCTTCAAAATGAGGTGACAATAGTTCCACAAAAGACGCGAGGACCCGACGGTTAAATTGTATTTCTTGGAAGTTTTCAGTGCAAAATGTATACCACGAAAGAGGGCATGATAGGTGGACCGTAATACGGAAGAGGGTATGATCTGATTCTGGTTGTAAATTTGTATATCACGGAAGTGACAGTATCATCCGCAAGCCATGGAACAACATAAGTCAAATCTAGATCTCGCCTACCGAGAATTCTCGGTCAAAGAAGTTTCTTGGTATGGAATGGGGAAGCGGTCGATCGGTGTCGCGATAAAAGAGCATGAGTGCAAGTGTGAACCCGCAAGACCTCTCACGCGCGTAGCCATACATTTTTGAAAAAATGAATAAGTGACGAAAAATATAAAGTTCAGGGAAAAGAGAAACAGATATTTGGCCAAGTATAGAAGACGGAAAACAAGGACCAATATATTCACTTCTGTAATAGATATCCCATTTTTGTGGCAGGATATATACTTGGAAAGAATTGTGAAGTTGGCAGGAACAAAAAACAACAACCAGTAATACGATCTACGAGTTTACTTGGTTCTTGCTTGTATGCTTCGTCTATCAATTTGTATATCGCGAAACTCCGAGGCATTTTATTAGCCAGCCAACCCACAAGTCTGTTAAGCCCTAATATTGGCTCATTACCCCTTAATTGGGGCATATTACATTAGTAATGTTATTTTATTTATGTCCGCTTTATTCCATTAGTTGTAATTATACCTCCTAGTCTCCTATATATACCAAGGAGACATTTTCATTTGGAATCATCTTGTACTTGAACATTTATGTGGGGTAAAAGGAGGTTGCCCCCTAGAAGAGGCTTATTATATGAATTTATATATTTTTCAAGGCGTTGAGTACTTATTCTGAGGTTTTTCTATGCTATATTGATATTTGGTTCTTAACATATGGTATTAGAGCTCAAGGTCTTGGGGTTTCGCTGCTACATCTGAGACACCTTGGAATTTTCGCTTTAACATTTTTTCTACAACGTTTCATAAGGAATGACTTGGAGGATATTTATTAGACGGATCAAGGTACGTTGGGTTAAAATTTTAGCTCTTGAGGCCTTATACTTTCGGATATACAGCCTGTACAATATAGGGTTCTGGAATCATCTTGAACCGAGTCATTGCAGAATTTTCACTATAAAAAACATTCTGTAACGTTTTAGACCCTAAAATCCAGAGGATATTCACATAACTTAGTAAGGTATCTGTGGTAAAAATTTCATCTTCTGGGTCATCTTAAATTTGTATATACACCATGTGTAAGATAGGGTATCTGACTATTCCTATTGACTATTCTCAAGAAGGTGTTCCAGGTAAAACAATCATAACTTATTCCTAGAGTATCCAAATTGAGTGGGTCTAGTTTCATTGGATCATGAACAATCTATAGTATTTATGGTATGAGTTTCAGAATTTTATATCAATTATTTTGTGCAGGGAACACTATACAAGTGAGATCTCCTAGAAAGGCCAAAAATCGGCAAGTTGTGGGGAAGTTACCGTAAATTCCACTTGGCACATCCAATTTTGATCAAACCTGTGGCATTGCAGAGAAGAAATATCAGAGAACTACATAAAATAAATTTTCATACCCAGAAGGGCCGAAACTTGGGAGATACAACAGAAGAAATATTGTCTAGCAGAACCACCTCAAAATCAAAGTTCAAAAGTGATACTTGGCCAACATGCCATCCAAAAAGGGAACTTCTACACCAAATAAGACTCCAAACAATCCTACTTGGACTCTTGATGAAGATGAAGAAATGGGTAGGGACATAAATGATTTACAAAAGAAGATAGTAACAAAAGATGAACTACAAGAGATGGAAGCTAAGTTGGAGGCAAAGATGGATGGTTTAAAAGAGGAGATCATGGAAGTATTGAAACATTTCGTAATAGAGAAGACACCT
>ML834594.1:19056-31075 GCA_009831015.1 Picea engelmannii | reverse complement strand
AACATGGGTTTTGTATGATGGGTTTTGATTTGGGTTTTTGGTGATTTAAATATTGTATTTTCAGCAACAAGGTTACAACAAACAAAGTTTCCATGTCAAAAAAACAAGAAATGCAACATTTCAAAGGGTTGATCCTTATGGTTTCTGCTCTTGTTCTTCTCATTTTTATGGTCATCTTAGCTTTTACATATTGTACATGGGTTTCTAGGAGTCATTCAATTATAGTGCTTCCACCATTCCAACCTCAAGCATTGTGAAAATAATCAGATAGTAGTGACTTACATTGGGTACTAAATGTTTGAATAAATTCCTATTGAGAAGGGAATGTCTTTCATGCTTTAACATAATTTTCATTAACAATAAATACGAGTAAGAAAAATTGCTATAGAGACATTTCTCACTTAACTTTCCTAAAGCTAAACTGCATTTTGCTCTTGTCTAGCAGCCAATAATGAAATGTCACTTGCTCGAGCTTTTTTTACAAGTGTAAGGGTATATATATATATATTATTGTCGTCCCCAACCCGTAGTCCCCTGAAAACTTTGAGGGTACGCTCTAGCCATCTAGGGGATGAATCCCTGTCCTGAAAACCAATGCAACATAGGTAATTTATAAAGAAAAATATTAATAAATAATAAAAATGGAAGACTCACTAAAACTAATTTAATAATAAAATAAAACAAAAAACTAAAAATATTTGGTCAAAATTTAAGGAGAAAATGTAGTGTGATAAAGAGTTAGACGAAAAAATAAAATTAAGGTATTATAAGGATGTAATCAATCCTAATCTAGAAGATGAAAAACATTTTCCCTTAGATTGTCCAGCCTGTACCCATATTATATCTCATTTTCAAAATATTTGTCATACTACCAACATTCCTAACCTCTTAACTCAACAAAAGTATGGTGATCTTAGAAAGATTCTCTTAATGTTTTTAGAGCACATAAACAAAATTCTAAAGAATCCAAAGTAATCACTTACCCTATTACCCTCTTAAGGTCAATAGAAGGCAGTTTTTGTAAGCACGAATATGTTCACTGTATCTCCACAGAACTGTTGCCGAGTTGATACCATACTTTTATGAGAACGTTGGTTTTCTCTAGATGATAGTTTAAATGAACAATTAGAGCCGATAATGTAACTCTCCACTAAATCTTGTTTAAATGCTTATGAATGAGAAATCTCCTCGAGCCTTTCACTGATTAATGACAATCTGTATGGGTGGTGCATGATGAACTGTTAGCAGTAAAGATTACTTATTGCATATTTAGAAATGCAAAGGTGGCAGGTGTTGTCGCAAGAGTTGACTCTAGGCTATAATAGAGCCAAGCCTTAGCACATTTTAAATGAAAAAATAAGTTATCACTCAGAAATCGATTTGGGTTGTGTGCAAGTAAATTCCTAGATAACCATGAACCATTTTTTATTAGAAGCTTCCCCTTCCAACCCGAGAGGTATCTCTCAAATATATGTCATGATAGGATATCCAATAAGCTTAACAACGGGTAGATCTGTGGGTAACCGAAAGTTTTGAGGTTTTTAGGGTTGATGGGTTGGATCGGGAGGTAGTCCATTGGGCATAGAGTCAAATGATCAAGAAAATACTAAGAGTGTTTCGGGAATGGAAATCCATGGAGCAGAGGCGAGATAGAAGATGATTACAAAGGGAAGGATTTATAAAAGTATGGCAACAAAATAAAGAAAAAACATATCAATACACAAGGAGCACTTAGCGATGAGTGAATTCCAAGAATAAATCAGTGGAAAGAGATGGTTGGGATAGAGCATCTAGCAAAGGATGAATTCTGAACCTTTAGATCTCTGCAAGAAACAACCTATAACCAGTCTGCAACAGAGCGTCTAACAAATAGATGAATTCCCTTACAAACACAGTTACAAATCAGGAAGAAAATGGAAATAAAACCTAGTGAAATGATGTGAAAATTAAGCAATAAGACATTCTTTGCAAACAAAATCACAAGAATCTCTGATATAGAAAAACCATGCCTCTGCACTATTTTATTAAACTGAAAATGAAAGATACAATCACCAGACTCTACTTTGGTGCCTTTGCCCCCTTCTCCTCTTTTCTAATCAAAGAGATATATAATATATAAGAATTCTCTAGCCTTTAACCGATGAGAAATGACTCCAAAACCGACTAAGAGTCGTGAGAAACGAACTGGTAGTTGTTTAACTGAAATCTGGGTGCGTTCCTACATTTATGGGCCATGTCTGCACAAAAACATAGCACCGTCTTGCGGGGCACTTTTGGCTGCCTTTCCGAGATCCAAATAAAGATATGAAGGTATCATTGGAAAGATTATGACTTCTAAATGTCAATTGACTATTTGAACGTGGAAAAAGGCCTCTCTACGGCTTAGAAAATTGAGTTTTTCCAAGGCAGTTTATTACAGAAAAACCTGCGATTTCGGTAGTTAATAGGCCGAAAACAGGGGTATCTTAACCACTGAAAGTCCTGGATTTCGGCAGCTAACAGTGTGATTTCAGAGCACCGTAAGCCACCGAAAGTCCCGAAACCCCGATTTCGGGTTTCGGGTTTCGAGGAAAATGAGCAATGGTCAAAATCTCTATGTCGGCCAAACCCCTGACTACTGAAAACCGAAATGATGATGTGGCATTTATGTAAAACCTTATTACAGTGATTTTATTGTTGTTTATTGCATTCTTTTAGTGCCTCCTCATGACTTGATTTTTGGGTAAAAACACCTCTATGCTTTCGGCAACTAAGGGCATATGAAACCGAAGATTTAAGCTACTGAAAGTCTGCACTTTCGGTAGCTAAACACTATAAATTTTTTCCTCATAAGCTACCAAAAGCCAAAATTTCAATATTTGTTCCAACAACAGGTACATTGAAGAGAAATTAAGGATTGGAGGTTTCTTGAACATGCGAAGGCCACGACGTGCGAACGACATTTCATGATTTTGAAATCAACACTCGGAAGGGATAATATAACCCCCCACAAATATTGGTTTAATGCGCATCAATAGGAGATCTCCTCGAGCCTTTCTCCCATTAATGACAATCTGTATGGTTCCTGCATGATGACATGTTAGAATTAAATGTTAGTAATTCCATATTTAGAAACAAGATATATATATATATATATATATATATATAACTATTTTTTTCATTTATTATAGACAAGTGCGAAGGTGAAGGAGACCGCGAAGAGCAAGGAAAGAATGGAAAGCTCTGAAAAACGATCGAACAAGATTTAAAAAAGGGTTACAGGGATACTTAGGACAGGCGAGTGTTCCACGGTCAAATTTTATGTATCAGAATTTTTTATTGAAAAATGTGTAAAACGGAAGAGATCATGATGGGGCAGTTCAGTGGCCTGTTTGTATATTTGCGGAATTACAGCAAAATGACTAAGTATGGAATAGGGAAATTGCTAATTGCATGCCTATAAATAAGATCTTATATATAATTGGCAATTTCTAATTGCAAAGGGGCGCTGGCACAGGAAACAACGATTAGAAACTGAATATTTCTTCAACCCGCCAAACCGACGATCTGCCAAAGAAATTCAAAGAAATGGCGAAGTATGGAAAGAGGATAGACGGGCTTCAAAATGGGGTGACAATAGTTCAAAAAAAGACGTGAGGACCCGACGGTTAAATTGTATTTCTCGGAAGTTTTCAGTGCAAAATGTATACCACGAAAGAGGGCATCCTAGGTGGATCGTAATACGGAAGAGGGTATGATCTGACTTTGGTTGTAAATTTGTATATCACGGAAGTGACAGTATTGTTCGTAGGCCATGGAACAACATAAGTCCAATCTAGATCCTGCCTATCGGGAATTCGCGGTCAAAGAAGTTTCTTGGTATGGAATGGGGAAGCGGTCGGTCGGTGTCGCGATAAAAGAGCACGAGTGCAACTGTGAACTCGCAAGACCTCCCAGCGCGTAGCCATACATTTTCGAAAAAATGAATAAGTGACGAAAAAGATAAAGTTCAGGGAAAAGAGAAACGGATATTTGGACAAGTATAGAAGACGAAAAACAAGGACCAATATATTCACATCTGTAACAGATATCCCATTTTCGTGGCAAGATATATACTTGGAAAGAATTGCAAAGTTGGTAGGAACAAAAAACAACAACCAAAAATACGATCTACGAGTTTACTTGGTTCTTGCTTGTATGCTTCGTCTATCAATTTGTATATCACGAAACTCCAAGGCATTTTATTAGCCAGCCAACCTGCAAGTCCGACTGTCAATTTGTATAGTACGGAACTATGGGTGTTGTTTGCAGGACACAGAACTATAGAGGAAACACTTTTCCCTTTTAATATAGTTTATGTGGGGCAAATGTGGTATGGCTCATTTTAGCACTTTTCCATCCGTAAACAAAGGCAATCTTGAGCCCACCAGCCCTGGAGCTCATCTGTCAATTTGTATATCGCGGAGCTCTGAATGCTATATGGAGGTCACGGAAAAGCAGAATTGCAATGTTGACCCAACCAATGCACAAGTCTGCCTGTCAATTTGTATATCGTGGAACTCTGGGTGCTAGTTGTAGGACACAGAACAATAGAGGGTCAATTTAAAGAAAGGGGAAGCGCTCGTTGGAACCACGTGAATCCTCCAAGTCACACAACAAGGAATTTTTGGAAAAAAAAAACAACAATTAAGTAACCAAGAAGAGAAACTACAGGAAATAAAAGAGTGGGAAAATAGAAATGTGGAAGGCAGTTTTTGTAAGCGCGAATTGGTTTCAAAGAAGCCCCATTGTTGCAAAACCATCATTTTCTACTAATTGTCAACAAATGCATTGTTGAAGATTATATTTTATTGCAACCTTTGCATGTAAGTATGTTCTTGATACATTCTTCCATGACTGTAACATATTAACTTAACTAGTAAACTTCATTTTCTGCTAATTGCCAACAATTGCTTTGTTGAAGATTAGATTTTATTGGAACGTGTGGGTGTAACTGTGTTCTTGATACATTCTTCCATGATTGCAACATATTAACTTAAGTATTAAACTTCTTGCATTATGGGTTGTTAGCATTAAAACTTAATAATTGTATGTCTAGAAACAAGAACAACGATTTTGCTGCAAGATTGTACATGGGTATTGCTATGTTCTATCTTCATTATGAATAGAATTGAACGTTGGTTTGAAACTGTGTAATCCATTTTTTGTTTGCATAAAAGGCTGGTGGGTTGACACAGTACATTGTCATATAATTGTTAGATGTTCCATCTTAGAAAAAATAACCTAATTAAACACAATATCGAAGAAGTACGAGAGCACCGAACCATGCCAATGAGAACAAGAGTTAAATCAAGAAAAGAAGCAAAAACGAAGAGTCCAAGGCAATTTTTTTTAATAGCAAATCCATTTAAAAAAATAAGAAATACACCGACTATTGTACATCTATCCTTAGAAATTGGACCCAATTCTTCGAGCCAAAACATTGAATGTATCTGCAACAAACACAGGCACGGGATCCGCAGTATGCAAGATCCTCACAATTTTCTCCTCGATGAATCATCATGTGATGAAATTGATAGTTTTCAGAAGCTTCCCGTGAGGAAGAAGGAGAAAAATGTTGTAGGGAAAATGGAATAGCCCTTAGCTGAAACCACCTCTGCATAGTCGAAAAAACTTCAGGAGCACGGGTTGCACGTGCAATTTCAGAGGCCCAAATTAGTCCATTCTGGGTGGAAGGAGATGACTAGTAGAAAAATGCCTTGCAACAGTGAGAGTTTTGGACCCGATTCCCGAAGATGTTAATTGTATATCTAGAGAACAGGACATTAGTTCCGCAAGTGAATAATATTTTGGCTTGAAATATATCTCTGGGACCATCAACATATCATCACTTTACAGTGAAACTATTCCGCCCAGAATGAACTAATTTGGAACTCTGGAATTCCTACTTTCGCACTGCAAAGCATCTATTGCGTTTAGCGTTGATTTCTTTTCTGAAACTCCTTTTGGTGTTGTTAGGACGACCATCACCGAGCCGATAATTTGCGTCCTTTATGGTTGATTTCAATTTGGGCGTAGGAGTGGGAAGATTCTCTGTAGTGCCATCATCCATTGTCGTATCATCACCCATTATATCATCTTCTTTCGGCTTGGAATTCATGACATCAACCTCTATGCCAGCCATGAATGGAACTGGGCAGGTTCTCTAAGCACGCAGGGTTGCCTTGGAATTCTTTGGCTTGAAATATATCTCTCGGTGTACCAAGGGACCATCTCCTTTTTTGCTCCTAGGCGGAGGGAGATGAGTAGTAAGAATATGCCCTGGAATAGTGGAACCTCTAGCCATTATGCCGCAATGTGTTTACTGTATCTGGACATAACTGCTTCCACAAATTAACAAGAATTTCCATTTGCTTGAGATGATGTTTGAAATGAAAATTAGGCAGGGATAATATAACCCTCCGCAAATTATGGTTTAATGCGTATCAATGGAATATCTCCTCGAGCCTTTCGTTGATCAATGACAATCTCCAGGGTTCGTGCGAAATGATTTGTCACCATCGCAACTCACTAATTTCATAATTAGAAAAAAGTGTGAAGGTCACGGTGACGACAAAGAGAGATTAAGAATTAGAAATTTCTTAAAAGCGCCAACCCGTCGGCACACAAAAAACAGATTGCATCGTGTTTGAAATGAATACTTGGAAAGGATAACATACTTTTGCGCAAATCTTAGTTTAATTCATAGTAATGACAAATCTTCTCCAGACTTCCAGACATTAATGACAATCTTAACAGTTCCTGTAGGATGAACTACTAGTATTAAAGCTTAATTATTGCATATCTAGAAACAAGTATGAAAGCAACAGTGATGGCGAATTGCGATGAAGCATTGTACATTTCGCGCACCCGCCAACCCACGAAACTGATTCCAAGAAATACCTAAGTATGGAAAGCAGTCGAGCGGGTTACAAAAGAAAAAGGGCAGAAGATATACGCAGGAGATGTGAAGGGTCAATGGTCATATTGCATCTCAGTGACAGATATCGGTCGTCAATTTGTATGTCATGGAATTTTGGGTGTTGTTTGTGCATAGGGGAACAACGAAAGCGCAATGATGAGAGGGCAATTTGTATATTGTTGAACCTCGGGTTATGTATATAAAAGCATGAGACATTGGGAAAAATGACCAAGTAAACATAAAGCGAAAGCATACGAGATGAAGGTGGGTTTGTTTGCAAATTTGCAAATCGCGAAGTTTGGGTGCTACTTGCAGGCGATAGAACAATGGAAACACAATGTTAAACCTGCCTATGTAGGAACCCGTGTTTCAAAAAGGGAAAGCAAAGAGAAAAGAGAAACTAGAATTTTTTCGAAAAACAAGTAATACACACTAAATATGTACTATAAAGTATGAACATGAGATGTTATAGAGCATGTACGGATCCCGCATTCCATACTTAGCCACTTTTTGGATCGCGGGTGCTCGAACTGGAGGGCTCTAAATTGGACATCCATTGTTCCATGGCCTACAAATAGCATTTAGAATTCCCCGATATACAAATTGGCCAACGTACCTACAGGGTGGCTCGCTCAAAATTGCACTCCTTTTGTTTCATGTCATACAAACAATACTCGGAGTTCCGTGATACACAAATCGACAGACATAATCCAGGGCTGGCGGCCTCAAGAGTGCGATTGTTTATGGATGCGAATGCCTATTATACATTATCTAAAGACATTATTTTGAATACTAAATTATTAATATTAAATATTGATATTGTACAATTTAATTAGACAAGGAGGTTTGTACAATATGAAATGGGGAAGCGGTCGGTTGATTGGGTTGGTGATACAAAAGTAAGTGAAATCTAAATATGTGAATCCACCAACTTCCTTACCAAGAAATTTTCCGAAAAAAATGAATAATACATAAAATCTAGTTTTAGAAAGTACAGACATGAGATTTTCTAGAGCATGTACTGTTCCCGCATTCCATACTTAAGCCAATCTTTGGATCGCGGGTACTTGGGCTAGCGGGCTCAAAACTGGGCCTCTATTGTTCCGTTAGCTTCAAACAGAACCCAAGAGTTCTGTGATATACAAATTGACAGGCGGACTTGTGGGCTGGCTTGCTCAACATTGCATTTCTATTGTTCTGTGTTGTTCAAACAACACTCGGAGTTCCGCCATATACAAATTCACAGATGGACTCCAGGGTTGGCGGGCTCAACCTTGCAATTGTTTAGGGATGGTGATCCCTATGAACAATGTAACACTACCAAAAAACATTATTTTCAAAACTAAAGTATTAATATTAAATATTGATATTGTACAATTTAATTACATAAAATTATAAAAGGATGTGAAATATCTTATTTCAAAGAAAAACCCGCATATTCAGAAACTTGCCTTCCAAATTTTTTTTATAATATGAAACGGGCAAGAGGTTAGTTGGGCTGCTAATATAAAAATGGGTGTAAATCTGAACATGTGTATCCGTCAAGTTCTGCACCTAGAAAATTTCGCAAGAAACGAGTTATACATACCAAATATGTACTTTTATAAAGTATGGGCATGGGATTTTATAGAGCATGTACGCAACCCTCATTTCATACTTAGTCACTTTTTGGATCACGGGTTCTAGGTTTGGCAGGCTCAAAATTGGGCCTATGTTGTTCCGTGCCCTACAAATAACACCCAGAGTTCCACGATATACAAATTGACAAGCAGATTTGCAGACTATTTCAATTTTAAGGGCCTCGTGTTGATGTAATAACACAATTGGACTTGCGCCAGTTTATATTCATTGCTTACAATATCAAACGAAGAAGCGGTCGGTCAGGCGGATGATCTAAAAGTAATTGAAACCTGAAGTCGTGAATCCGCCAACTTCCGCAAGTAGAAGTTTTCTGAAAAACGAGTAATACATACTAAGTATGAACTCTTACAAGGTATGGACATGATGTTTTTATAGAGCTTGTATGGATATCGCATTTCATACTTGGCCACTTTTTCAATTGTGGGTTCTTAGTCTGGCGGGCTCAAATTTGGGCCTCTATTGCTCTATATCCTACAAATAACACCCAGAGTCCACGATATACAAATTGACAACCAAACTTGCAGACTGGGTCGCTCAACATTGTAGTTCTATTGTTCTGTGTCTTCTAAACAACATTCAGAGGAAACGAGTAATACATACTAAATATGTACTTCTAAAAACTATGGACATGATATTTTATAGAGCATGTATGGATCCCTCATTCCATACTTAGCCACTATTTGGATTGTGGGTTCTCGGGCTGGCGGGTTCAAAATTGGGTCTCTGTTGTTCCGTGCCCTACAAATAGCACCCACATTTCCGCGATATACAAATTGACAAGCAGACTTGCCAGCTATTTAAATTTTAAGGGCCTCCTGCTGATGTCATATCACAATTGGACTTGGGCCACTTTATATTCATTTATTACAATATCAAACGGGGAAGCGATCGGTCGGTCGGTCGGTCAGCCTGGTGATATAAAAGTAAGTGAAATCTGAAGCCGTGAATCCACCAACTTCGACACCTACAAGTTTTCCGAAAAACGAGTAATACATACTAAGTATGTACTCTTATAAAGTATGGACATGAAATTTTTATAGATCATGTACGAATCCGCCATTCCATACTTAGCCACTTTTTGGATCGCAGGTTCTCAGGCTAGCGGGATAAAAATTGGCCCTCTATTATTCTACGGCCTACAAATAGCACCCACAATTCCGCGATATACAAATTGACAAGCAGACCTACGGGCTGGCTGGCTCAACATTGCACTTCCATTGTTCTGTGTCCTCCAAATAGCACTCGAAGTTCCGCTATATACAAATTGACAGATGGATTCCAGGGCTAGAGGGTTCAAGTTTTCCATTGTTTACGGATGGCAATCCCTATCAGCTATCTAACATCATCTAAAAACATTATTTTCAATACTAAATTATTAATATTAAATATTGATATTGCAGAATTTAATTAGATAAGAAAGTTTGTACAATTTGGTCGGGCCAGTAATATAAAAGTTTTCTGACAAATGAGCAATACATAGTAAACATGTACTTTTGTAAAGTACGGACATGAGATTTTATAGAGCATATACGGATACCTCATTCCATACTTAGCCACTTTTTGGGTCGCGGGTTCTCGGCCTGGTGGGCTCAAAATTGAGCCTCTATTATTTTGTGTCCTACAAATAGCACCCAGACTTCCACTATATATAAATTGACAGACAAACTTGCGGGCTGGTTGGCTCAACATTGCACTTCTATTGTCTCATGTCCTCCAAACAACACTCGGAGTTCCACGAAATACAAATCGACAGGACTCCAGGACTGACGGGTTCAAGATTGCGATTTTTTACGGATGGTCATCCTATCTAACTTTATCTAAAAACATTATTTTCAAATACTAAATTATTAATATTAAATATTGATATTGTGCAATTGAATTACATAAAATTATCAAAGGATGTTAAATCGCTTATTTTTAAAAAAATGAAGGAAACAAAAGAATGTTTTTTTAAATTTCTATCACCGCAAGCATAACAATGACTAATTTGAATTTTAAGGGCCTCTTGTTCATATGATAGCACAATTTCACTTCACACAGTATATATTCATTGATTTCAAATGATTTCAAGACATTAATTTACCAAGTTCATTGATTAAGAAAAAATGCAAAAACAACAACCAATTTGAATTTTAAGGGCCTCTTGTTGATATGATAGCACAATTGCACTTCACACAGTATATATTCGTTGATTTAAAATTATTCAAGGACATTAATTTTACCAAGTTCATCGATCAAGGAAAATTGCTAAAACAAGCCACATACTACATTTGTGTCACAACGCCATAGAAATTATCAGGCGGATTTGCGGGCCAGCTGGCTAAAAAATTCAACTATATTGTTCCAAGTCCTCCAAAAAATAGTTGGAATTCCATGGTATACAAATTGACAGACGAAGCACAAAACCAAGAACCAACCAAACTTCAAACAGGCCGCAAGCAAGTTCCCAGAAGGTTTGATAGACCAGGACCCAATGACCTTTGCACCAAACAATTTGATATACAAAGAAAAGACATCACCGCATTCGTTTTCTCTTGCATCTGGTATATGTTACCAGTAAAAAATAATTGGGGCCATGGGATATATGGGGTTTTCTTCCATGTTTCCTATTTTTTGGACCAAACAATCTTATGCGCGTGCAATCCCAACTACCCGAGTCCGACGAACATTCATCTAGATCTTGAAGAGATATTACAGAGACACGTGAGGTATTTTTCGTTTCCTGCCAAAGTTTGATATATATATTTTTCCCTTCTTCAGCCGATATGCAAAATTGCATTGTCCTCATTTAAGGTGAATTTGTTGTGTATCTGAAGGTCCCGCAGCATGTAGACACTACTTGCCTTTTTCTGTAGATACATTTCATATGACAACTCTGCCAACTTAGGAAGCACATTTTGTAACAGAGGTTTCCTAACCGTACAATGCACAATTGTTTTTCCCACCGTTCTAACAACAACATTGACTCAATGTCCATATATATATGGACATTTTTCACCACATCCCAGACAATCAATCGTATCATCACTTATCAAAGCGGAGGCAAAAGAAGGAGAGTTGCATTTTGCACATACAGGTTCAAAGGGGGTCAAGTACACATTGGATGCAACTAAAACACCTTCAACCTGGGAACGTGAGCATAAGAATTAATACATTGTGTTTGCACTCTTTTCGTCGTTTGATGAGCAAAAAGTGAGTGCTTACATGCCTAGTTGGGCTCTGCTAGTCATGACAACTGTATGGTAAAAGGTTAGAAAGAAAACAACAAAGCTATTAACAAGAATTAAACAAAAAATAAATGAAACTATGAGCATAGGAACAAAAATAAAAACAAATGAACTTGGACCAATATCACCAATATATAAGCTGGTCTGATTGATGAAATCCAAAGATACACAATGGAGAAAGAGGACTTGGGTCCCTTCCCTCTCCAATGGA